>CM060594.1:9732500-9972500 GCA_030578255.1 Tiaroga cobitis | reverse complement strand
AAAGCGCCGCATGAAGTGCCAAATGTCTAGGCGCACTTGGAGCTCATCCCACTCTATGAACATGGCTCTGACCTGCGACTGTCTGTGCGCGTGTGGGCTGCAGCAGTCTCTGTCCACATACATGACGGCGGGTGGTGCCACTCCCGCCTCCCTGTACCTCTTCATGAGACCCACCGCCATGGGCCACAATCCATGCCCCTCTACCGCTGTGAGGACTGACACCAACACCTGGCAGTGCTCATTGCCTACATTAGTGCACCAACCAGCAGTGTTGGCAGCAGCGCCGGCCAGTTTTTTGGTGACCTATGTAAAAAAAAAAAACAGTAGAATAAACAAATGTCAGAAAAATTTAAGATAATAACAATTATTATTACTCAAACTTGACTTTTTATACCTTTTTGGTGGAGTCCATCTTGAGGACAGAGCCAAAGACTGAGGTTATTTTGGCCTTGACCTCTGGTAGCCGCCAGAGGACGTCCCTGGCATACACAGACAACAGCCACTTGGGTTTGGGGATGGGTGGGAGGGGCGGGGGCGCAAAAAAGAGTGGAGGCTCAACGATGGAGGAGTCTGTGAAAGGCTCACAGACAGTGAGGTACTCCAGCGTCCGCTGTGACCACGCTGAGGTGTGTTGCTCCTGCAGCTTTTTGTGAAGCTGTGTGACACTGTTGCCCCGGGTCCTCTCCCGCATCATTATGACTACACGGTAGTCACACGAGTACCTACAGACAGTCAATTAATTCTGTTCAGTGCCGCATCTTATTATTTCAATGTTAATATCAGTAAATCAACGTATTTGATTTTATACAGTACAACAAATTACAGTGCATTGCTCTAAATATGAATGTGTTCTACCTGTATGTCAGAATGGCGGGGAATTTTCTGCGGTGTCCCATGTCGAGCTGTCCCAGGATGTCTTCAGACCAGGCTGGATACTTCTTCTTGCACCCTTTGCACTCCAGATACTCTGTGGCCATGTCATACCACCCGTCTATGTCCAGGACCTTGCGCACAGTGCGATAAAGGCCAGCAGCGGTCAGCTTGTGGTTATTGCAGGCTGGCTGGACACAGACAAGTGGAATGGACCACATCTTCAGCGGCATCCAGAGGAACAGAGGGCGGCAGAAGAAGATATCAGGAGAAGTAGGGGGCTGGGTGAAGACGGTCGGGGGCTGGGGAGGGTACCACCAGAAGTCGGGATGTGGCGTCAGCTCAGGCTTCCCTGTTTTTATGTTGGCCCTGAACAGAGTCTTCCTGATCCAGTCCTGCTGGAAAGATGGGAGTTGCTCTTTCCAGTGGACAGGAAGCTCTGCAGGCGACTGGGACACCTGGCCAGGGGTCCACAATGCTGGAGGAGCAGGATAAGGGGCAGGAGCAGGGGCAGGAGTAGGGGCAGTAGCACGAGCCGGGGCAGGAGCAGAGCCTCTCGAGCCTGCAGTGGCTGGAGCGTAAAAAAACACAACAAAATTATCTTATTGTTTTAGACTTTCACTGCATGAATTTCTCAGCTCTGCTGGACAGCTACTGCGATTACAAGGTTTACTGCAAAGCATGTATGATTAGTAGAGAGACGACATGATGATGAAAAGATGGAAGGAAGCAGTGAAAATCATTTCATCCAAGCACCATTAGAAGAAATACAAGAAGAAAAAAAGATGGGATCAGCCAAGTGTGAAGCGAAGCAGACCAAACACTACAACAGCCACTTATTCCAAGGGGAGTGGGGGAAGTGTGAGATGACAAGAAGGAGCTTTAGTCAGTGATTACGATAAAAAATGAAATAAAACCTTTTACATACACCTTTAAATTCTCTTTTTTCCTTTGAGGATGTTCACTCAAATAGTGAATGTAGATTGACACCTGAGAAGTGCCATTCCTCTGTGTTGTGAAATAAAATAATATGATATGTCATTTAAAAAATACTGTTTTGTTTTATTTGTAATTTTTTGTAAAATATTGTTTAAGATTTACATACCTTGAGGAAGTTGTTCCTCAGCTTGCGAGGCTACAGTTGCCATCTCCAGGTCATCTTCCTCCTCAAAAAAATCCGTAGCAGCAGAGTCTGTAAAATAACATAAAACACTAAGCACATGTCACCAACACACTTGTATGCGTTAAGTGATACTCACCACATGTAAAGAGCTGTCTCCGGGCTGCGGACTCAGACGCAGGAGGTACACGTGGTCCTGCAGCTGTTGAACACGTATTTTCGTTAGACATATATACTGCATAATATATACTGTAATGATTTTAAAGCTTGCAAATCACTTACAGGGTTTGGCTGGAGACAAAATCTTTTGTGCCAGCTGTGAAGCAGATAAATGCTTCCCCCGCGCCAACAGGGCCTTCACATTGGTTGCCAGCAGTGGCCTGTTCTTAGTGGCAGTAGGTGGAGGAGGAGCAGACACAGTGGCAGTGGGCACAGCAGCAGTGAGGACAGATGCAGTGGGCACAGGGGTGGTGGGCACGTGGGCTGGAGCCTGCCTCTTCAGCATGTATGCTTTGAAAAGGGCCATATTGGTGTTAGGCCTGGCCTTTGCCTTCTTCAGGTAGGTGATGAGAGCCTGGGCCTCCTTGCTTGGGTCCTCATACACCTCCTTCATTGACCTACCCTTAAAATCCCCAAACTCCACCATCAGACATCCAGAGTCTCCTGTCCTCTGGGCCTCCTGCAGCATGGCCTGTTTTTTCTGATACACCTCCACAGCCTCGCCTACCTCCCTGATCTGCGAGGTGTATCTGAGGAACAGGTGTTTGTTGGCCGACAGCGGGTTGTCCCTCTCCTCCTCCCCCAAAATGCTGCTGACCAGATAGCAGGCATACCCCAGTGAGTTCTCCAGCAGCCACAGGAACCTCTGACCCTGGTGTTTCCCAAACTGGATCTTGCAGTGAGCCAGAACCAGGAACTGGTCTCCAGGATTCCCTCCATTCTGCCTCACAAAGGCAGTGGCCTCAGCCAGGACCTCCTCCTTACACCTGGCCCTCCCTGCCAACACGATCTCCCTCCTATTGGCCTCCTCAGTTGGCCCCATAAGGAGTCGATCCTCAGAGGTTCTTCGTAAAACTGGGTATGCATACATAATCTGAAAGGACACAGGCATAAACAGAACGTTAGATAGCTGTCATATTCCAACTGAAAGTATTTTACAACAGCATTTGTTTTTTATGTAATTAATTATTATAATATTATAATAATTACTGATTATTATTATTATGAGCATAAGCATTATTGTTTTTAATACAACTGTGAATTACTTTGAATTGCCTTGTGTACAAATTGTAAATAGTGTGATGAACTTATTAATAAGAAAATAAATAACACTTCTTGGTACAATCTTGCTGGTATCATGGCATGCTTAAATCGTTTTGTTTTGTTTAGCTTTTGTGGCAGAGATTACTAAGAAACACCAAATATAACAAAGGCGTTTATGACAATTCATAATAATATGATCATCAAACAGATCTAAAACTTAAAATGGTATATCAAATCGTTTTGGTATATTTTTTATAACATAGTTGAGAATTATTTGTTGAAACAAAAAACACTTGTTTTTGCCTATTCATGTCTTTTTAAATATGTATAACATAGTATTTAAAATGATAACATAAATATGTATACTGGTGTATACTGGTGTATAACATATATGAATTAAACTTTTTTTTTTTTAAAGGTTTTAGTAAAAATGTTCTTGTGCTCAAAATAATGTAATGAATGACACAAAAAAAATACTAAATTAACAACAACCAAAAAATGGTTTAAGGAGGATATATATTTTTTTTTTAAAGGTTTTAGTAAAAATGTTCTTGTGCTCAAAATAATGTAATAAATGACACAAAAAAAATACTAAATTAACAACAACCAAAAAATGGTTTAAGGAGGATATAGCTTAATTAGCGGTCGGCTAATTATCTTGACAGTAGTGACAGAGTTTTTTACTGTATATCATGGTAAAGTTGCAGGTTCACATGTACAGAAGAAAACGTGTGCTATTACACGCTAGCTAGCTTTATTGGCATGTTTAATTGTCTAAAAACACACACTGTTTATGAATAAATAATGATCGATTTTACAGTCGTGAAGAATAGCCTTACCTGTTGCAAAGATTGCAAAGATGACGATAGTAATAGCGGTCGCCGATTGGTCAAAAGTAAGCCACAGGAGCAGAGCCAGGAGAGAAACGCAATTGGTCAAAAGTAAGCCACAGGAGAGAACGCGATTGGTCAAAAGTAAGCCACAGCAGAGAAACACGATTGGCTCACGTGGGCTTACTTTGGGCTTACTTTGGCTCAATCGGTAGGAAGCATTAGGCGCAAGCGAGAGGTAGCGGGATCGATGCCCGCATTCTCCACGTGGTATACAGCTCCTTTATGCTCACTTCAAAGGGGCACTCCCTAGATGAGCTTTTGAGGATCAGCGCTGTCGAAAAGTTTTTTCCGGACGAGGTCCTGCGCACATTCCTTGCAAAAGCAGGTCCCACCGAGATTTGAAATCGGATCGCTGGATTCAGAGTCCAGAGTGCTAACCATTACACCATGGAACCGTGGCGTGGGTCGCCTTTTCCCACCGAGCAGCAGAGGTGCTTAGTCATTCAGCCTAGAGGCGCGACAGCAAAGAGCAAGCGAAGCCTTTTCTTTTTAAGCCCATGTTTCCCAGATCCCGACTGGGTTTTAGAGTGCCAGCTTCACCACCACATCAGCAGTTGCGCATCAGCTCTGTTTTTTCCCGCATTTCCGCAAAACAAGCTAAAAAGGTTCCACCGAGATTTGAACTCGGATCGCTGGATTCAAAGCCCAGAGTAATAACCATTACACCATGGAACCACCACACGCTGGTGCCTGGTCGTCTGAGAGGCAGATAGCGATGAGGCTAGGTGGAATCAGGTTGACAGGAGGTGGCGTTTGGTCACTGGAGACCCTCGACCAAAAGCACAGGGAACAGGTTGCTCTGCCGAAACCCGGGATCGAACCAGGGACCTTTAGATCTTCAGTCTAACGCTCTCCCAACTGAGCTATTTCGGCCGGTTCTACTGATAAACGGTTTCTGGGAGACCGCCCGTCACTTTCGAGATGAGCAGAGCTGAAGGTCCCAGAGAGCAAAAGCGTGGCCCGTACGGGTAACGAACCCGCGACCTTGGCGTTATTAGCACCACGCTCTAACCGACTGAGCTAACCGGCCCCGCTCTGACTGCTTTTATCCCCAATTTCCCAGAAATATCCTGGTTCCCGAGTCAGGCTGAAGAGATTAAAAGCAAAGCCTAAGAACGGGCTCGTCCGGGATTTGAACCCGGGACCTCTCGCACCCTAAGCGAGAATCATACCCCTAGACCAACGAGCCAACACACACCTCCTTCTTGCTGCTGCCTGGCTGCAAACATTTCCGTTTGCAAGGCTTAAAGCACAAACTAGTCGAATTTTTTTTCCGGACGAGGTCCTGCGCACATTCCTTGCAAAAGCAGGTCCCACCGAGATTTGAATTTGGATCGCTGGATTCAGAGTCCAGAGTGCTAACCATG
This sequence comes from Tiaroga cobitis, assembly GCA_030578255.1. Lineage (NCBI taxonomy): Eukaryota > Metazoa > Chordata > Actinopteri > Cypriniformes > Leuciscidae > Tiaroga > Tiaroga cobitis. Next base: position 9,966,987 of record CM060594.1, on the reverse strand, counting down.
GAACCGTGGCGTGGGTCGCCTTTTCCCACCGAGCAGCAGAGGTGCTTAGTCATTCAGCCTAGAAGCGCGACAGCAAAGAGCAAGTGAAGCCTTTTCTTTTTAAGCCCATGTTTCCCCGATCCCGACTGGGTTTTAGAGTGCCAGTTTCACCGCCACATCAGCAGTTGCGCATCAGCTCTGCAGCACTTGCACACATGCTAGGGATCGCTCCACACCGTTGTCTTTGAGAGCGATGGACAACTACTCTCCACATCGTCGAGGGGAATTAGCTCAAATGGTAGAGCGCTCGCTTAGCATGCGAGAGGTAGCGGGATCGATGCCCGCATTCTCCACGTGGTATACAGCTCCTTTATGCTCACTTCAAAGGGGCACTCCCTAGATGAGCTTTTGAGGATCAGCGCTGTCGAAAAGTTTTTTCCGGACGAGGTCCTGCGCACATTCCTTGCAAAAGCAGGTCCCACCGAGATTTGAACTCGGATCGCTGGATTCAGAGTCCAGAGTGCTAACCATTACACCATGGAACCGTGGCGTAGGTCACCTTTTCCCACCGACCAGCAGAGGTGCTTAGTCATTCAGCCTAGAGGCGCGACAGCAAAGAGCAAGCGAAGCCTTTTCTTTTTAAGCACATGTTTCCCAGATCCCGACTGGGTTTTAGAGTGCCAGCTTCACCACCACATCAGCAGTTGCGCATCAGCTCTGTTTTTTCCCGCATTTCCGCAAAACAAGCTAAAAAGGTTCCACCGAGATTTGAACTCAGATCGCTGGATTCAAAGCCCAGAGTGCTAACCATTACACCATGGAACCACCACACGCTGGTGCCTGGTCGTCTGAGAGGCAGATAGCGAACTCGTCCTACAGTTTTAATCTGATCATCTTCAAATTTGGTGAGTCTAATCTTAAGGCCTTTGCAACATTAAATTGCGAAGATCTTGAGTTTTCGTCGAAGGGCGTGTCCTCGGCAGCCTGACAAATTTCAATGTTTCGCCATAAAACAGGAAGTTGCTGTAACTCAGGCAAACAATGCCCAATCTGCCCCAACCTTCACACGTTTGATAAGAGTTCTGTCCTGAACACATGTCCATGCTCAAATTCAGTTACAGTCATAGCGCCACCTGCTGGCAACAGGGAGTGACATTTTTAACACTGTTGTGGACTCCTAATAATATATAAAAAAGTGCCAGCAAGTGCTAAACATGCTAGCAACATACTAGAAACATGCTAAAACATGCTAGCAAACACTTAGCTAAATGTTAAATAATGTTATTAGTACTGCAATTAAATAGGAATTTGCTGTAACTCAGGCATGGAATGTCAAATCTGCCCCAAACTTCACACATTTGATAAGAGTCATGGCCTGAAAACATCTACGTGACAATTTTCAGTTATAGTAATAGCGCCACCTACTGGCAACAGGAAGTGACGTTTAACAGTGTGATGCAGTACTAGCAACATAGTGAATATGCCATTGAGTTATACACATATTAGAAACATGTTAAAACATGCTAGCAATTCTTAGCTAAGTGCTAAAGCATGCTAATGCAATGAAACAGGAAGTTGTTGTTACTGAAGAAGGCAATGTCCAATCTGCCCCAAATTTAACACGTCTGATAAGAGTCCTGCCCTAAACAAATCTACACGACAATTTTCAGTTATAGTAATAGCGCCACCTACTGGCAACAGGAAGTGACATGTTTAACAGTGTGATGCACTAGCAACATAGTAAATATGCCATTGAGTTATAAACATGTTAGAAACATGTTAAAACATGCTAGCGATTCTTAGCTAAGTGCTAAAGCATGCTAATGCAATGAAAAAGGAAGTTGTTGTTACTCAAGAAGGCAATGTCCAATCTGCCCCAAATTTCACATGTTTGATAAAAGGCCTGCCCTAAACACATGACAGTTTTTACTTAAAGTAATAGCGCTACCTACTGTCATCAGGAAGTGACATGTTTTACAATGTGATACAGTACTAGCAACAAATTTAGCTATACCGTTGAGTTCCAAGCATGCTAGAAACATGCTAAAACATGCTAGCAACACTTATCTGAGTGAAAACACATTGTATAATCCCCATAATAAAGGACATTTTTGTAACTGACATTGACATACTCCTCCTATATTTACCTACATAAATGCACATTGCCTACCGTGCTCTGTCTTCCTAAAGCCACCAGGTGGCGGTGGAACGGGTGCGAGGGCCCTTTCATCGCTGCTTGCAGCTTTAATTATGTATAGATTTCAATGTTGTCCACATTATATTGCATCTGCAGCATTGTGAACTTTTTCAAAGATACGTTTAGCCATTAACTTTTAAATGCATTATTATATTCAAATTCCAAACACATGAGTTGAGTCTCGGCATAAAAGCCCCATGACTGGCAGATGAACGTCCGACAACAATTCTCTCCGAAATGGTAAGAAGTTATATTAGATTGAATGGAGGATTTTAACTGTGACGAGATGATTGACAGGGCAGTTTACGGTGACAGGATGCACGCGACAGATCTGTCCTTTAAAGATGGCGAAGTAGTATGTCCCAAAGCTTGCCTACTCTTTTGCTACACACTCAAAAGTATTTACTTTTTCTTCACAAAAAGAGTACATACTTTTAGGGCGTAGTATAAGTAGGCGAATTGGGATGCAGCATGAGTCGCTCGCTGTGTGAGGAGAGTGAGTCGCCCGCTGTGTTAGGAAAGTGAGTCGCTCGCTGAGGAACATGAGTCGGCCGCTGTGTGAGGAGAGTGAGTCGCTTGCTGAGGAGAATGGGTCGCCCGCTGTGTGAGGAGAGTGAGTCGCTCGCTGAGGAGAATGAGTCGCTCGCTGAGGAGAATGGGTCGCCCGCTGTGTGAGGAGATTGAGTCACTTGCTGAGGAGAATGAGTCGCTCGCTGAGTGAGGAGAATGAGTCGCTCGCTGAGGAGAATGAGTCGCTCGCTGAGGAGAATGGGTCGCCCGCTGAGGAAAGTGAGTCGCTCGCTGAGGAGAATGGGTCGCCCGCTGTGTGAGGAGAATGAGTCACTCGCTGAGGAGAATGGGTCGCCCGCCGTGTGAGGAGAATGGGTCGCCCGCTGTGTGAGGAGAATGAGTCGCTCACTGAGGAGAATGAGTCGCTCGCTGAGGAGAATGGGTCGCCCGCTGTGTGAGGAGAGTGAGTCGCTTGCTGAGGAGAATGAGTCGCTCGCTGAGAAGAATGGGTCGCCCGCTGTGTGAGGAGAATGAGTCGCTCGCTGAGGAAAATGAGTCGCTCGCTGAGGAGAATGGGTCGCCCGCTGAGGAAAGTGAGTCGCTCGCTGAGGAGAAGGGGTCGCCCGCTGTGTGAGGAGAATGGGTCGCCCGCTGTGTGAGGAGAATGGGTCGCCCGCTGTGTGAGGAGAGTGAGTCGCTTGCTGAGGAGAATGAGTCGCTCGCTGAGGAGAATGGGTCGCCCGCTGTGTGAGGAGAGTGAGTCGCTCGCTGAGGAGAATGAGTCGCTCGCTGAGGAGAATGGGTCGCCCGCTGTGTGAGGAGAGTGAGTCGCTCGCTGAGGAGAATGAGTCGCTCGCTGAGGAGAATGGGTCGCCCGCTGTGTGAGGAGAATGAGTCGCTCGCTGAGGAGAATGGGTCGCCCGCTGTGTGAGGAGAATGGGTCGCCCGCTGTGTGAGGAGAGTGAGTCGCTCGCTGAGGAGAATGGGTCGCCCGCTGTGTGAGGAGAGTGAGTCGCTCGCTGAGGAGAATGGGTTGCCCGCTGTGTGAGGAGAGTACGTATACAGATCCACCGCTGGCCTATCAGTGGGAAAGTCAGTAGCTAGTGGCTATAGTATAGTGACTTCCTACGACAAATCATTAGTCCTATTTTTGGACCTTCCGGCCCGCCATAGTCTTCAGCCTATTATGAAAAAAAAAGAACATTAAGGCTTATATGTGCCTGGTGCAATAGCCACTGAAGACTTACTTGTTATCAGTATCACCCCTCACCTCAAGAAAGCAATCGATCTTGTTTACCTGCCCTTCTCTGATAAACACTTGCCGCCATGCTAAAATTAACTAAATGCATCACTGATAATGGCTAAGGTTGATACACCAAGAAAAATTATTATCTAGAGACTATCATTACCTAAAAATCTGTTGTTGCATTACTGAACACTTTTCAATACAGAAATATATAATGACAATGTATTGTAATTGTTAATGCACTTGCATTTGTTCTTCAGGTACACCTATTCTGGCCTTGACAGCAACAGCGGACATGGATTCCCGAGCAATTATCAAAAGACAGTTGCAATTGGAGAATACCACTCACGTCACCATCAGCCCAAACAGAACAAATATTAGGCTTGGACTGACTACAGTGTCGTCAGATGCTATGGACTGTCTGAACTGGGTTGTGAGGAAACTGAAAGAGAATGGCCCGAGAATGTCACCAGTAATCATCTACTGCCGTACACTTACAACTTGCGGAAAGGTGTTCTGTCACCTAAAAGAGGAACTTGGTGAGGACTGCTGGGTTGATAGGGATCCAGAACACAGGGTAGTAAACTTACGTATCGGTATGTTTCATAGCCAAACAATACCCCATCACAAGAGTAGAGTACTCGCTTCATTAGACGGCTATGGTGCATGCAGAGTGGTTGTAGCCACCACAGCTCTCGGAATGGGCCTGAACTTCCCCATGTCATAATGTATGGCTCACCTGAGGATGTGGAGGCCATTGTATAGGAGGTTGGCAGGGCTGGGCGAGATGGGTCTCCATCACATGCCATTATTTACAGTGTAAAGCAGCAAATAACATTGGATGAGGGTGTAAAAACACTGTTAAAAAAGGGCACCACTAGCTGCCTTAGGAAGGCGTTACTCACACTTTGAGCACCACACTGTAAGTGTTCTAACAGGACATTTGTGCTGCTCATACTGCCACTCAGTTTGTTCGTGCAGCTCTGCAGGTTGTGACTTGGCAATACCTGAATACGAACTGACTCAGCAAGACATTCATGCCACAGTCAAAAGCAGGGAAGTTACAGAGGATCAAAAATAATTGATTAGAGATCTTTTTTACAGGTACAAGCTTAGCTTAGTCCAGAACATACATCTGTACACTAACAGTACAGATTGCACTGGTTTTAGTAACGAGTTGATCAATTGTGTACTTGAGCACAGTGCAGAAATATTTGATCTTACTTTCATAATGGACAACCTACCCTTGTTTAGTAAAAGGCATGGACAGAAAATTCTCAGGGTATTTTTTGATATCTTTGGAGATTTTGAATACACTGATGTTGATCTGCCTGTGGAGGACATTGTGGTGCCCGACCAAGATTACACAGGTTCCTTTGATGATGACTCTGAGCCAGACACCCTATCACTATGTAGCAGCTTTGAATCTGGGTTTACACTTCTGAGGAGTTCAGACTGATGCCTAAAAGCAATATTGAAACATTTGTATAAAGTTGTACATATGACCACCAACCTGTTTTTGAAAGTACTGCCTGAATGCTCTCCAAACTTGTCATATGACTGTATACAAATAAAGTTTGAGATTGATATACTTGCAGTTATTGTCATAGTCTTTATTTCACATTTACATACAACAGAAAAAAGGGGTGCAAATAAAAAAAACAAGCTGAAAATGTTGTGTATGCAATGAGTTTTACATGTAAATGTGTAATTTGCTGTGTAATTAAAGTAGATTTAACAATATACTGATTATTTACAAAGGGTCTGTATACAAGCTTAACAAACAACAAAAAAAGTCTCATTTACTTTCAGATTTCTCCACTCCATTTTTAATTTTTATCCATTGTCAAAGTTCTTTGAGGCTCACGGTCTCGTTTATCTGAACGACCTGTCATGGTTTCTACTGCGGAGGCTTCCTCGTTCTTTTCATCCTCCACCCATCTCCAGTACACCGGCAAGTCACGTTCAAGTCTTGATAAAAGGGTAAGACATCGCTGCCAAATCCTGTTCGACTTTGCCGGTGTTTTAACTACCGCCACTCCAACATGCAGTAGTCTCTCAGCAATACTTAACGTTTGTCGTTTCTCGAAGATGCTTGATGAATGTACAAGCACGCCCGCAATTATCATATTTTTTTCACAAAAACGGCAACAGTCATTGTGCTCCATTACCATAACTTTGGTAGCTTACAGGAATCTCTCCATCAAACTTTTTTTATTTTTTTTTATTCACATTTTAACACATTACACACAACACAATCACAGAAAACACCAAGAAGAATAACGCTAAGTATATCGACAAGACACACAACAAAAAAAAAAACAAAAAAAAAGAAGAATCTACACAGTCTGTGGGTTATCCATTATTCCATTTAAGTTGATAATTGTATAGTCTCTATATAATTTAATACTAAGGACCATGTGGTTTGGAACTCTTGCAGTCTTGAATGCTGTTTACTTGTAATTTCTTAAATGGGCAACAAATCTATTATCTGATGCAGCCATTGACCCAGTGTGGGTCCTGACTAGGGATGGGAATTGATAAGATTTTATCAATATCAATGCCACTAACGATTCTGCTTATCGATCCGATTCTTTAACGATTCTCTTATCGATTCCTGATAGCACTGTGTGGAAAAAAGTAGTCGTGCTTTTTCGGGGGAAAAAAACAAGTGGTTTTATTTGTTTTAAAGCTTACACTTGAGTAAGCAAACTGTACTTTTTATGTAATTTATGTAATAAATCGAACCTTATTGTAAAGTGTTACCGATTAGTTAAACGTACCGTTAGTTCAGTCTTGGAAAGGTCAGTTGTTTTAACCATTCATTAAAACGAATCGGTTCAAAGGAGTCATTAGTTCGCGAATTGGACGTGTCATTATCGGACGTGTCCCGGCGGTTGGGACATCCCACAAGATGTGTCATCACAGAAAACATTTCATCACTGGATAGTTTTTTTTCGTTTATTTAAAGTGTGGTTTATGTCAGCTGAATGTGCGGAACGCTTTTCAGAGAAGATAAGGCAACGTAGTTTAGCACAATTCACACCCAGCGGTAGCCTAATTCAGGAAAAACAAATCTCCGAATGCTCCACATGAAACTTTAGTCTCCCGACCTTACCATCGTGTCGTTTATTTTGATTTATATGTGCGAGGGAGAGAGCAAGACAGCGCTAAGTTTTGAGACGGTGAAGCCGTCTTGCTCCGAAGAGAGAGAGTGCGCGCGCGCGACCGGGGCTCTCTCAGCTCGTTCAGTTAAACATGCGCCCTGTGACAAGCGCAGCAGTTCATCTACATTACTCACCGATCAAATAAGACTTTGGCGGTACAAAAATTCGCTTTGGACGCCGTGCTATGGTGCTTGATAAAGGACGAAAGGGACAGTTGTGAGTTCACAGTCTGTAGCCAACATACTATGGCTGACTCAGAGCAGGAGCATCGATAAGAGGACTCGTTAACGTCGAGGGCATACAATATCGATGGATCGTAAAACTTAGAACCGGTTCTCGAGTGGAACCGGTTTTCAATGCCCATCCCTAGTCCTGACAGGGAAATCCATGCAGTAAGTATGCATTTTTTTGCAAAATAAGAAAACATTGTAAACACACATTTTTTTATAAAGGGAAACTTATTTTCAATATCATAATTCAATAAATATAACATAGGGCATAGGTCAAAAGTACAGTTACACATATCTTGAATTACTTTATGAATCTTCTCCCAAAAAGAAAAAAATAGCTTTACAATACCAAAATAAATGCAGGAATGTTCCTAATTCAATTCCACATTTTCTACACATAGGAGAGTTTGTGTTATTCTTGATAAGTGCGATGAGCACGAATAATGTTCAATTCTCCCGGTACTCCGAGTTCTTTTCCAATCAGCTGATCAAGAAATAATATAATGTCGCTCCCTTCACTCTTTTCCGCTACGTTATAAATGCACAAATTATTTTGTCTCGACTTGTTCTCCAGGTAATCCATCTGTTCAACAAGTTTATCAATTCGAGATTTCACCCATTTCGCAGTTTTCTGATTATCAGCCTCGGCATCATCTAAATCACTCACCCGAGCTTCCAGCTGATCAACGCTTCCAGCTGATCAACGCGCGTTGTTGTCGCGTCAAGCTTTTGGTTCAAATCAGCTGTTTGTTGCATTATCGTTTTTATATCACGCTCAGTTTCTTGACGAAAATCTTTCAATTCATCTTTTAGTACTTTGAACTCATTGCTTAAAGAGTCTTTTAACTCAGCAAATAGTTTGTGCATTTCACTTGAATCGGCCATACTGTTTGCGTCTCCAGCAGTTTGTCTGTTTGCAGTTTTCTTCTTTGACTGATGCTTATTAAACTCCATGTGCATTCCTGAGCGAAGATTCATACCTCAGTTTTCACTACCAAACATATTTTCTTCTTTTAGATGTAGAATAGACGAAGTACAGAGTTAATTTCGGGGGAGAAATGCGGGAACACAATCAAGCTGCCGCCATGTCACCGGAACTCGATCAAACTTTTTGACAACACAACATAAGCGAAACACTCCCCCATCGACTCATTTCCGTCGCTCTGACTACGTCACCACCTTTGTTGCTCTGGTTGGTTGTAGCGCTATCCTATTGGGTGCGGAGGGAATTTGAAAGACAACCGTTTATCCCTCCCCTCGGATTGAGCCCTGTCAATGGTGAGTTCCCAGACCTAACATCCTGATGTAGGTCTGGCATGCCAAGCTAGCTGACTTTAGGATCAAAGCCAAAATTGACAGAGAAAGTTTATGAGCGCTTTCATCCCCTAGAGAGTGCTATGGGGAATGTCTCAAGCATGACCGGTGTCTGAAGCATGAGTCTAAATTCAATTCAATTCAAATTTATTTGTATTGCGCTTTTCACAATACATATTGTTTCAAAGCAGCTTTACAGAAAGTGCATTTCAGAAATGTACATAGAAAAAATACAGTTAGTTAATCATGTATTAATTTAGGTCATAACATATTGCCGGCGTTGAGTCGTCTCTTCACAGGCGTCATGTCGTCTCTTCACGGGCGTTTAGTCATCACATCGCAGGTGTTGGGGCATCTGAAGTCTCCGTCAGAGGCTGGACACAAACTGGAGCTGACGAATGCTATTTACCTCGGGACTAGCGTCGCGAGATAACAGCAGATAAGCAGATGGGAAATAATTAGCATAGCTGCTGTTCATAATATTAATGCATTCGATCTGATTCAACAGTAGTATAAAAGGTAAGCATTATGTGAATGCTTGGCTAAAGAGATGCATCTTTAATCTAGTTTTAAACTGGGACAGCGAGACTGAGCCTCGAAAAATATCAGGAAGGCTATTCCAGAGTTTAGGAGCTAAATGTGAAGAAACAGATAGCATGTACGTAGCTTAGCAATGTTTCTAAGGTGGAAAAAGGCTTTTCTTGTAACATGAAAAATGATTTTCGAAAGACAAGTTGCGGTCTAGTATAACACCCAGGTCTTTTACTGTAGTGGATAAAGTAACAGGACATCCTTCTAAATTAAAGTTGTATTGTAAGAGGTTTTGTGGGTAGTTTTTTGGACCAATAAGTAATACCTCCGTTTTATCTGAATTTAATAGCAGGAAATTACACGTTACATTTTATAGCTTTAAGACACTCTGTCAATTTAGATAAGTTAGTGTTTTCATCTGGTCGTGATGAAATATATAATTGAGTGTCATCAGCATAACAGTGGAAATTAATTCCATGTTTTCTTATAATATTACCAAGTGGCAGCATATATATTGAGAATAGCAGAGGGCCTAACACCGATCCTTGCGGCACTCCATAGTCTACTGACGTTATCTTTGATTTTCCCCCATTTAAACTGACAAAATGGTAACGGTCTGATAAGTACGATCTAAACCAGCTTAATGCCTGTCCCTGGACACCAGTGTAGTTTTGTAGTCGATCCAAGAGTATTTTATGATCTATAGTGTCGAACGCAGCGCTGAGATCGAGTAGAACTAATATTGAGATACAGCCTTGGTCAGAAGCTAAAAGTAAATCATTTGTAATTTGAACTAGCGCAGTTTCTGTGCTATGATGCGGTCTGAATCCTGACTGAACTTTTTCATAGATATCATTTTCTTGCAAGAAAGAGCACAATTGAGCGGACAACTTTTTCTAGTATTTTTTACATAAATGGAAGATTTGAAATGGGTCTGTAATTTGCTAAGTTATTTGGATCTAATTGTGGTTTCTTAATGAGAGGTTTTATTACTGCCAGCTTGAATATTCTTGGAACATGACCTAAAAATAAAGACGAGTTAATAATATTGAGAAGATGCTCTTCCACTACAGGTAACACTTCTTTCAGTAGTTTAGTGGGTATTGGATCTAATAAACATGTTGTTGGTTTAGATGCAATGATAAGTTTATTTAGCACTTCCTGTCCTATAGTTGTAAAGTGGTGTAGTTGTTCTTGTGGGGTGATAATTGAGGCTGAATCATAAGAAACCATAAAAGATTGTACATTTACAATTGTGTTTCTACGGAGCCCCCCCTAGTCCCACTTTGTCAAAAAAAAAATTTATAACTATCTTGTGGCCTCAAGATAAGTATATCGTGGCCTCAAGATAGTAACTCGTGGCCTCAAGATACTATCTCGTGGCCTCAAGATAGTAACTCGTGGCCTCAAGATAGTATCTCGTGGCCTCAAGATAGAGATACTATCTTGAGGCCACGAGATACTATCTTGAGGCCACGAGATACTATCTTGAGGCCACGAGATACTATCTTGAGGCCACGAGTTACTATCTTGAGGCCACGAGATACTTATCTTGAGGCCACGAGATAGTTATAATAATTTTTTTTGACAAAGTGGGACTAGGGGGGGCTCCGTAGAAACACAATTGTAAATGTACAATCTTTTATGGTTTCTTATGATTCAGCCTCAATTATCACCCCTCAAGAACAACTACACCACTAAAGCACGAGATTGCTTTATCTCGTGGCCTCAAGATAGTATCTCTATATTGAGGCCACGAGATACTATCTTGAGGCCACGAGTTACTATCTTGAGGCCACGAGATACTATCTTGAGGCCACGAGATACTATCTTGAGGCCACGAGATACTATCTTGAGCGCACGAGATACTATCTTGAGGCCACGAGATAGTATCTTGAGGCCACGAGATACTATCTTGAGGCCACGAGATACTTATCTTGAGGCCACGAGATAGTTATAATTAATTTTTTTGACAAAGTGGTACTAGGGGGGCTCCGTATGTTTCTGATGCTTTCTATTTTCTCAGTGAAGAAATTCATAAAATCATTACTACCATACTGTAACGGATTATTTTGCTCAGGTGATGTCTGTTTATTTGTTAGTCTAGCTACGGTGTAAAATAAAAACCTTGGATTATTTTGGTTATTTTCTATTAGTTTGCGGAGATGCTCAGTCCTGCCTGCTTTTAGAGCCTTTTTATAACGTGACATACTGTCTTTCCACGCGATTCTAAAGACCTCTAAATTAGTTTGTTTCCATTTATGCTCTAGGTTACGAGTTTCTCTCTTGATAACATGCGTAGCACTGTTGTACCATGGTGCTTTAGTTTTCTCTCTAACCTTTTTTAATCTAATTGTTGCAACAATTTCTAACGTACTAGAGAAAATGGTGCTCAAACTGCTAGTCATTTCCTCTAGTTCATCTGTTTGTTTGGGTTCACTGAGCAGCTGAGATAGATCAGGTAAGCTATTTGAGAATCTATCTATAGTGGTTGGAAGGATTGTTCTGCCTGGTCGATAACATGGCGCAACATGACAAATTTCAGCAGTACGTAATATTGAAGTTACCATGTAATGATCAGTGACATCATCACTTTGCGGTATAATATCTATATTGGTTGGATTGGTTCCATATGATATAATTAAATCTAGTGTATGATTTAGATGATGAGTGGGACCACTGACGTTTTGCTTGAGGTTTAATAAATCTGTAAACGCAGCCCCTAACGCATCATTTGTGTTATCTACGTGTATGTTAAAATCTCCAACAATTATTGCTTTATCGACATTGACCAATAGATCTGAGATAAAGTCTGCATACTCTTTTAGGAAATCAGCATAGGGCCCTGGAGGTCTATATACAGTAGCCAAGGCTAGAGATAATAGGGATTTCTTTCTTACAGATACCAACTAGTCTGGTCTTAACTCTGGGACAGGGGAATTGAAGTGTGTTCTCACCTTTTTTTATGTTAATTTTACGTTTTCTTTCCTTTGTTACTTCTCCTTCCGACCCCTAGACGGTTAGGGTACGTAATACCACGCTCTCGACAAGGGCTCTCTTCAGCTCCTCAAAGGCGACATCACAAGCAGGAGTCCAGTCCTGGGGAGACAACTCCCGGAAAGTGCCAGATCTGTTACGACTTACTGTGCCTTTCGTCAAACGTTTTTGACCGGCTGTCAAATTGAACAATGGCTTCGCGACACGCGTACAGCCAGGGATGAAGCTCTGGTAGTAAAGAACCATGCCCAGAAATGATCTTAGTTTCTTTGGCGCAACCTTGCCCTTATCTACGGAAACTCCAGATCCGCTGATCACATGGCCCAGAAATTTGATAGAGCGCCTGAGAAAGTGACACTTTTTCAGAGCCAACTTCAAATTACTACATCTCAACCGTGAGAACACCACTTCCAAGCGCTTCAAGGCCTCTTGTTCAGAGCGGGCGAAAACCAGCAGATCATCAAGATAGCAAAGGAGGCTGGAAAAGTTGAGATCTACAAATACGCTGAGCATCATGCGCATGAAAGATGCTGGACTGTTACACAGGCCCTGGGGAAGACGGTTGTATTCGTACAAGCCCATGGGCGTTGTAAATGCTGTGTAATGACGATCAGATACATGGAGTGGGACGTTGTAAAATCCCGATGTCAAATCCACAGAGCTGAAAAGAAGATTGCCACCTAGAGCAGCCAGGCAATCTGCCTGATGGGGCAAAGGATGAGCATCCTTGATCGTTTTTGCATTGAGCCAGTGAAAGTCCGTACAGACTCTGAGAGATCCATCCTTCTTCCATACCATTACCAAAGGAGACGCATACTCGCGGACGGATTTGCTAATGATGCCCTTCTCTTCCATTTCAAAAAGTACCTCTCTCAACTTTTGGTAGTGGGCGGGAGGGGTTTGGCGATAGGGCAGGCGAAAGGGTCGCTCATCGCTCAGATGAATTCGATGTTCAAAGTCTTTCACCTTTCCACAATCGAGTCTGTCTTTGGAGAAAACATCACTATAGGACACCATAAGACTTGCCAACTCCTCCTTCCATGACTTGGAGACCTCACACCCTTCGTTATCTATGTCCTCCAAACCATACTCATGCAGTAACCGCACAGGGTCAACAGGTGGAATAGACTTGGGGAAAGCAGCATCAGGAACATGATAAGGTCTGCACACATCTTGTGTAACTGTAACATCCTCCACTGCCAAACAAGGAGACACATCAGCCAGCTTAGCCTTACGTCGAAGTGTTATTGGAGACTGCGTGGGATTCAAGATCTTCATCGGCACCCATCGATCACCCCACATAGGAGTCACTACACGCCCAACAAGAACACGACGTGGCGCTGAACGTCACGTAGTGGGCTCGACGATGACGGAGCTTCCTGGGGAGACATTAGTGTTAGCTGGTAGTTTTCCTCAGACAAGGTACTCACATCTGGGAGGTAAAGTAACTGCTTGACAAAGCCTAACTGTGCCGAGTTTAGCGGGCTGTTGAGGACCAGACCAACAAGAAACACAGCTCAAAAGCACAAGAAATTCGTCACACTCAGGGTTGCTATTTTGGCAGGAAATCAATTCCCAGTACTTCTTTTCGGCTTTCATCTTCTTACGCACACATTTGATGACATTACTGCCGATAATGAACTCATCCTTCTGTCCAGGCACTACCAAAGTTGTGAACAATGAACTTGAACCCGTAGACTTCGATTTCCAGGTCATACGCGCACTTAGGCTGAGTAGTAAGGCCAACACAGCCCACCAGGACCACGTTACCAGGAATCATTGAGGGTTGAGGGAGAACTCCGTCAGCACACAACTTGGATTCACCTTCCGTGCTCAGGGTACAAGCCATACTTCCAGAATCCAGCAAACCGTTCAGTACAGACTGGCCAACGACAGTTACAGGAGCATAATACAGTTCACTAGCTCCATCAATTTTTTGAGAATCCACATACAGCACGGTTTTGTCAGGTGGCAAAAATTTGCAACTATTTACAAAAATCTCTTGTGGGTCTGACTCATCTTTTAGGGGAAATACTCCACCGCCCATGTTATCCCCCTCTGCACATGGGCTACTTAGTTTAACTGGGTGGCTGGAGAAGGCAGCTCAAGGCCCGTCGTCTTAGGACAATCGCTCTTAAAGTGTCCAGGTTTTCAAGCAGTTACGACAAAGCCTCTGGCGGATACAATGAGTATGTGTAGTGTGCGCTTTAGATCAACATACTCTACATGCTGAGCTCAAACTGGGCTTGGGGTCTGAAGTTCTGACAGAACAGTTTGGGTTGGATGAGGACAGTGAGGCAGTGCAGAGAGATAAAACTTTATCCATCATGCCAACCAACTGCTGCATACTAGCATCAGGAGTAAAAGGAACAGTGTTGGGGTTCAGCTGACCAATTAAACATGGTAACTGACTTGAGGAGAGTTCAGGCTGTTTGGGAGGACTGGGTACAGGATCGTCACAGACAGTCAAAGTGTTCTGATGGCAAGCTGACACAGGCAATGAGCGTGCAGGTCTGGCAAAAGCTCTCTTCAGGTTCCTGTGATGACTATCCAGTTGCTCTTGAACATCAGCAGCACTCCACTGTTCAGCAGGCTTGAACTGAAAAGACAAAGCAGGGCCAGGATCCGGACAGTGTGAGATAGACAGCTTCAGTAACAGGGTCCTCAAGACGCTTGTTGCGCCTACGCAAACACTCATCAGCCACATCAATCGCCTTATTCATGTTTGAATACATCAACTCACTGAAATTGCGCTTCAGTATGTCAAACATTGCGGTGGGGAGCACTGCAGCAGTCGGCCCTGGGAAGCTTCGCAAGGACACTTTGACTACATCCCTCGCTTTTCCAGCTAACCTGCTCAAAATGAGATCAGAGGCAGTTTCATCAGTGCATTTCTTTCTGTTCATATAACTATACATCAAGTCTTCCCATTCATGCACAGCAAATGAATCACTTTGATCACCTCTAAAGAATGGTGGAGGTGTAACATTGTGTTGGACAATGACTTTCAAATTAGAAGCATCAACACATTCGCTTGAATGCTGCACATTTGACTTGGGCTGCACTGGGCTGGGATGTTGCTTTAAATTGAGACTGGCTGAAATAATCTCACCAATTTTCTGTGCCAAATCAGAAATAATACCTCGTAGAGACTCAGGGGTAATGACGTGATCAGCATTTGGGCATGTAAAAGGGGTAGAGCAAGCAGCTGGGCTCCCTGAAGTACCAATAGCTGAATCAGATGCATGTACATGGTCAATTTCTGAATTAAAGAGTGTGCTCTCCCTCTTCCAAAACATTGAGGCGAAACTCCAGACATATTGTCAGGATGATTAAGTACAGCCCCAATACCCCTGCCTACTGGGAACATGGCACTAAGCTGTTGTACAGGGCTAAAATCATCCTGACCGACAGTGTCCTCAAACATGACTCAGTTTGAAAAGAAAACACAAAGAGCAAATGTAATAAGTTTCAGAAAATGGAAATAAAAACAATAAAATCACTTAACTAGTATTCAGATAAAAGCACTTTGCAGAAATACTTATGTAGACTCTCTCAAAATTCACGGCAATTCACTGACAATTCACGGAGGAAAAAAAAAGTATGTGACGATCACAAAAACTCTGTAATTGAGCGTGCAGCAGCGCAAAGAACAGTCCAGTACAGCGTATACACGGAGAAAAACAAAACAAAAAGTTCCTCATGTGATGATCACAAAAACATCCCGTCATTAATGAGCGTGCAGCAGTGCAAAAAAAAAATTCAACACATCAATTGAATATGCGGCGCATAGTCATTAATAAAAACCAAAACAGCTTTTCATCATACCTCATAAAAAGCAAGCGTTCAACCTATACCTTCCTACGTGATATGAGCAGCAGATAGTTGAACGCTGAAGACGAGATGAAACGAGCTGCGGCCTCTGCGATCAACGAGAGACTCCTCCAGCGATCTACCAGAGCACACCGTCGTCTGTTGAATCAGCAACTCCGGCGATCGGCCGTTCATGCGAAATCCGAAGGGTTATGGCACCACGTGTAACCGGTGGCTCGCGACACCAGTTATAAAATCACTTGTCTGCGTTGTGTAGCGTTGTTGAGAAAGACACGGGACAACAGGCAGCGGTTTCACTGGATTTACTCTGATATATAAAACAAACAAGAGCAGCCTCTGAGTAAATCGCCCTTAAATTGTTTTCTTCAGTGCATTAACAATGCCAAGAGAAAGAAATACAGAGAAAACATACCTGATATATAAAACAAACAAGAGCAGCCTCTGAGTAAATCGCCCTTAGATTGTTCTATAAAACAAATGTGATGTACATTTAATCACCATGTGCTTTCATCTCCACGTATATAGACCAAAGTCAAAAATATAACTTAAGGTAAAATGATCAAAATAACCACACAGATAAGTAAAATAACATAATACACATAAATTGCAGTGAAGATATTGACACAAAAGCAACAATTAAAATAAAGATTAACTAAGATAGACAGGAGCCACAAATAACTCACCTCTTCAGTGCATTAACAATAGTGATGGCCGGTTCGTGAACGAATCGTTCTTTTGAACCGGTTCTTTTTAGTGAACCGGTCGAACCAGTACACTAAATTGGACTGAATCGTTCGAAACCGTTCGCGTCTTGCGTCAGCGCTGATCCACAAGTTACTAGAGTTACTCACTTTCAGACATGCCTGACAGTCCCTCCGAATCGAAATAAACCATTATCCCAGAGTATATTTTACTCCAGTAACTCCAACAGTTAACTGAACTGAGACATGTTGTGCTGAGAGAAGTCATGAACACGAGCAGCTGATACTGAGCATGCGTGTACTACCGAACGTACAGGTACAGTGGTTCTCGCATCACCAGTACAGAACCGAGAACTGTTTATTTCGGACGTGTTCGACATACCGAGAACTGATGAGCTGATGAACTGAGCATGCGTGCAATTTTTTCAGAGGGACGAAATGCATGTTTCTTAAGTATTTTGTTGAACATCAATAAGTGTAACAAAATAAAACGTGTTGTAAACATGTTTATCACATACTTACTGTCTTTTCACTGTATTATTTTAAAGATTGGAAACAATGAATGGATTTTAAAACTAAACATTTATTATTATAGCCTACTAAAATATTATTTTCAGGAACAGCTAATTTAATTTCTAATAAGTTGACATAAATCTTTGTCGTAAACTCTTGCCAAGGTTTTAAGGGTGGAAAGTAAATGTTTATAATGTGTTATTCAAAACATAACATAAACATACTACTGTAGACAGGCATCGACTTTTTAGTTTTGTTGACTGTAGGCTGGTAGCCTAAGGTTTCAGCAGTTCTCAGCTCAGCACACACAGTATTGTGTGGACAGTATCGCGAGGACATTGTATTATCCTCGCGATCATTGCTCGATTGCTTTTGTCCGCCTCGCTGCCTGCTGTGAGCTGTGAGTTTGTTTGCGTCGTGGCTGTCTAAGCCTCGTATTAGCTTCATATTTCCTTCTGTTTTTCCATATTTCTCTCTTTTATTCTGTTCTGAACCATCATTTAACTCATAATTACAACTCGGACTGTTGGCCAGACGCGTCTCAAGCCATTATATGGCTGGAACCGCAAATACGGTTGGAACATTGTTTGCTGGTCGTAGAACGAGACACCGCTTCACTGCTGCTCGCCCTGCGATTGACTGATTTGTCAGCCTCGCTGCCTGCTGTGAGTTTGTTTGTTTGCGTCGTGGCTGTCTAAGCCTCGTATTAGGTTCGTATTTCTTTCTGTTTTTCCGTATTTCTTTCTTTTATTCTGTTTTGAACCATCATTTAACTCAAAATTACTCCTAATTACAACTCGGACTGTTGAGCAGACGCGTCTCAAGCCGTTACCCACCACCGGTCCTTTACACCTATGGGCCACGGCTGAGCGAGTCTTCTTTACACTCACTTACAAACGAACATTTTCCCGTCTATCGTGCGTCTAGTCTACATTACACACGTACCACTAAAAAGATGGTTTTTACCCAAGACTTGAGTCAATAATTAGTATAAATATTAATAGCATCACTGGTTGATGGCTTACACCCAAGTAGAATCGGGGCAGATCTTCTGTCGGATAACATCTCCATGTTAAATACCGTTTGACTAGTAACCAAAAATCCAAATCACAGTCTCTACTGTACCAATTTAATTGATATTAATACTAGTGTAGAACATTGCATATAAACTGTGTCTATTCCTCGTTTACTAAGATCAAATAATAAATCTACTGCGGGATCTAGAAAAAATCTAATTGTTATTAAAACAAAAAATCTCGCTATTAGTGAACAAAAACAATTTCTAAAGCTAGGTCTTCTAAACATTAGATCGCTCACACCTAAGGCGGTTATTGTAAATGAAATGGTCACAGATAATAATTTCGATGTTCTGTGCCTTACTGAAACCTGGCTTAAACCAAATGATTATTTCGGTCTAAATGAGTCTACTCCGCCAGGATACTGTTATAAGCATGAGCCCCGTCTGATCGGTCGTGGCGGCGGTGTTGCAACAATCTACAGAGATATCCTTAATGTTACCCAGAAAACTCGTCATAGGTTTAATTCGTTTGAAGTACTTGTGCTAAATGTTACGCTCTTAGATGTAAGAAAAAAATCCCTATTATCTCTAGCATTGGCTACCGTATATAGACCTCCAGGGCCTTACGCCGATTTCCTAAAAGAGTTTGCTGACTTTCTATCAGATCTTTTGGTCAACGTCGATAAAGCATTAATTGTTGGAGATTTTAACATACACGTAGATAATTTAAATGATGCGTTAGGGGCTGCGTTTACAGATTAATTAAACTCCTTCGGGGTCAAGCAAAACGTCACCAGACCAACTCATCGTCTTAATCATACACTCGATTTAATTATATCATATGGAACCGATCCAACCGATATAGATATCATTCCACAAAATGATGATGTCACTGACCATTACATGGTAACTTGCATATTACGTACTGCTGTAATATGTCATGCTGCGCCACGTTATCGACAAGGTAGAACCATTCTTCCATCCACCATAGATCATTTCTCAAAAAGCTTATCTGATCTGTCTCAGCTGCTGCCTGAACCCAAACAAACAGATGAACTAGATGAACTAACTAGCACTCTGAGCACCATTCTCTCTAGAACATTGGATATTGTTGCACCCATTAGATTAAAAAAGATCAGAGAAAAAAGTATAGCACCATGGTACAATAATACTACGTATGTTTTAAAGAGAGAAACCCGTAATTTAGAGCGTAAATGGAAAAAAACTAATTTAGAGGTCTTTAGAATCGCGTGGAAAGACAGTATGTCACGTTATAAAAAGGCCCTTAAAACGGCCAGGGCTGAGCACCTCAGCAAATTAATAGAAAACAACCGAAATAATCCAAGGTTTTTATTTAATACCGTGGCTAGACTAACAAATAAACAGACGTCGTCTGAACAAAATACCTCGTTACAGTTTAGTAGTAATGATTTCATGATTTCTACTTGACCGAGAAAATTGAAAGCATCAGAATCACGTAAACGTTCAATCTTTGCTCGCGCCTTATAATTCAGCCGCAATTATCACCCCGCAAGAACAATTACAATGCTTTACAACCATAGAACAAAAAGAGTTAAATAAACTTATCACTTCATCTAAAACAACAACATGTTTATTAGATCCTATACCAACTGAACTACTGAAAGAAGTGTTACCTGTAGTGGAAGAGCCTCTTCTCAATATTATTAACTCATCTTTATCTTTAGGTCATGTTCCAAGAACGTTCAAGCTGGCAGTTATAAAACCTCTTATTAAGAAACCACAATTAGACACATTTCGAATCTTCCATTTATGTCAAAAATATTAGAAAAAGTTATGTCCGCT
Source organism: Tiaroga cobitis (assembly GCA_030578255.1). Classification (NCBI taxonomy): domain Eukaryota; kingdom Metazoa; phylum Chordata; class Actinopteri; order Cypriniformes; family Leuciscidae; genus Tiaroga; species Tiaroga cobitis. The sequence continues at coordinate 9,946,926 of CM060594.1, read as the reverse complement.
CAACTCGGCTCTTTCTTGCAAGAAAACGACATCTATGAAAAGTTTCAGTCTGGATTCAGGCCACATCATAGCACTGAAACTGCGCTTGTTAGAATCACAAATGATTTACTTTTAGCTTCGGACCAAGGCTGTATCTCAGTACTAGTTTTACTTGATCTTAGTGGTGCGTTCGATACTATAGATCACACAATACTCTTAGATTGAATACAAAATTACACTGGTGTTCAAGGACAAGCATTAAGCTGGTTCAGGTCATACTTATCTGACCGCTACCATTTCGTCTACTTAAATGGAGAAAAATCGATCATAACTTCGGCAAACTATGGAGTGCCGCAGGGATCTGTGTTAGGCCTTTTATTATTCTCAATATATATGCTGCCACTTGGTAATATTCTAAGGAAACATGGAATTAGTTTCCATTGTTATGCTGATGACACTCAAATATATATTTCATCACGGCCAGATGAATACGCTAAATTATCCAAATTGACAGATTGTGTTAAAGATATAAAAGACTGGATGACGCGTAATTTTCTTTGATTAAATCCAGACAAGACAGAGTTAATACTTATCGGTTCTAAAAACCGTCCACAAAACCTTTCACAGCACGACTTAAACATAGTAGGATGCCCTGTTGCTTTATCCGCTACACTAAAAGACCTGGGTGTTACATTAGACTGCAACCTGTCTTTTGAAAAGCATATTTCATATGTTACAAAAACAGCCTTTTTCCACCTTAGAAACATTGCTAAGCTACGTAATATGCTATCAGTCTCTGATGCAGAAAAGTTAGTTCATGCATTCATGACCGCGAGACTAGATTACTGTAATGCTTTATTAGCTGGTTGTCCTGCATCTTCAATAAACAAGCTACAGTTAGTCCAAAATGCAGCCGCTAGAGTTCTTACTAGATCAAGAAAATATGATCATATAACACCGATTTTATCATCACTTCATTGGTTACCTGTAAAATTCCGTATTAATTACAAGGTATTGCTTTTGACTTATAAAGCTCTAAATGGTTTAGCTCCAGTCTATTTAACGGATCTTCTATCGTCCTACAATCCATCGCGCTCTTTAAGATCACTAAATTCGAGGCTTCTGGTCATTCCTAGGATATCCAGATCCACCAAAGGAGGCAGAGCATTTTCACATTTAGCTCCGAAGCTCTGGAATAGCCTTCCTGATATTGTTCGTTGCTCAGACTCGCTCTCACAGTTTAAAACTAGACTGAAGACGCATCTATTTAGCCAGGCATTCATATAAATTTTTTAACTTACAGTAACTGTAAATTCTGCCTCTAGTTCACAAACGCCAGAGGAGAACTGGCCCCCGACTGAGCCTGGGTTCTCCCAAGGTTTTTTTTTCCCATTGGGTAATCTGATGGAGTTTTAGGACACCATTAGGTCACTGGATGGAGTTTTTCGGTTCCTTGCCACTGTTGCCTTTGGCTTGCTCAGTTAGGGATATTCAAATTAATTAACCAATCATACCATTGATCAGCTCTACCAAACTTGGATGTCTTTTTTTTCCAGTAATAAACAAACATTGTTAAGTTGTTTTGATTGATACTGTGAAGCTGCTTTGATACAATCTGTATTGTGAAAAGCGCTATATAAATATATTTGACTTGACTTGACTTGACACAGGCTTCTCGAGTCAAGAACTGGTTGTTGCATCAGTTCTCGAATCACCAGTACAGAACCGAGAACTGTTTCTTTCGGACACGTTCATTACGGAGAACCGATGAGCTGGAGATACTGAGCATGCGTGATAGCACCGTCTCTGAACCAAACTTTCTTTTGGCCAACTGCATGCTGTGCTGATACATGAGCACGGGTAAAACGAGGACTTAAATGAGGGGCCGAATTCTGCGAAATGTAAGTTTATTTAATAACAATAAAATTGATGAAGACCAGTTTATTCACTTTAGACCTTTAAGACATGTAAAACATCCGCGTTTGCACATCATCTGTAGCCTAACGTACAGGGTTCATTAGCAAAATGTAAGAAACTTATCCAAGAGGATCATGACGATGAGTACTATTATTTAACTCAAGTTATGATTACAAATGCCTTTATTTGAATATATTTTGATCCGCCGGGATGATAGAATTGACGTCATAACGTGAGGACGTAAAATAACTGATGAACCGGTTTTTTTTAACCGGTTCATTGAAACGAACTGTCCGAAAGAACCGGTTCGCGGAAAAGAACCGAACTTCCCATCACTAATTAACAATGCCAAGAGGAAGAGAGGAGACAAAACAGGAAATTGTGTAGGCTCATGATGACATCAGCAATTAAAGGGGAAAAACACTCATTTCTCAGGCAAGTATACCAGATATATATGAAAATAAATCATTTTGTGTGAATTATAATAAACAATACATACATTTTAACATTACACTTTCTGTCCATGTTACACTAATAACAGTATCCTGGTGGAGTAGACTAATTTAGACCGAAATAATCATTTGGTTTAAGCCAGGTTTCAGTAAGGCAAAGTACATCGAAACTATTATCTGTGACCATTTCATTTACAATAAACGCTGTGAGCGATCTAATGTTTAGAAGCTTAGGAATTGTTTTTGTTCACTGATATTGAGATTTTCTGGTTTAATTACAATAAGATTTTTCCTAGATCCTACAGTAGATTTATTGTTTGGCCTCACTAAACGAGGAATAGACACAGTTTCTATTTAATGTTCTACACTGCTTATGATATCAAAAAAGTTGGGACAGCAAAGACTGTGATTTGGACTTTGACTTACTAGTCATATGGTGTGTAACGTCTTGGAGATGTTGTCCGACTGAATAGCCGCTCCGATTCTGCTGGGATGCAGGCCATCAGCACGGAAGAGCCTAGGTCGCTCCCAGAACAGATTCCAATTATTTACAAAGTGCAGTTTCTGTTCATTACACCATAACATTAACCATTCATTTAGTGGAAATAATCTACTGAACCTTTCATGTCCTTGTCGGTACGTGGGAAGCGGTCCAGGCACAATGATCGTTGCTTCAGGCGATGTGCTGCGTACCGTCTCGATCAGGCTCCTGTAGTCCTTCTTCAGAACCTCCGTCTTCCGCAGCCTGATGTCGTTCACTCCCGCATGCAGCACAACAGCTCTGACGCAGCTCATCACTGTTCAGGATCTCGGGAACCTGTGCAGCGACATCTAGAACACGAGCACCAGGAAAGCAGTGAGTGCGCACCTTACCTTCACCTGAAGTAGCGTGGACATGACGGACGATGGAACTGCCGATGATCACGGCGTCGTCGCGTTCCGACTCGCGAAGAGGGGAGAAGCGGTTCCGGGTGGAGATCTCGAAGACCAGGAGGGGCGGAGAGGTTCTTGCTCTGGTCCTGGCTCGTGTCTTCCGCTGTGGGATCATCTTGCTCTGGTCCTGGCTTGTGTCTTCCGCTGTGGGATCATCTTGCTCTGGTCCTGGCTCATGTCTTCCGCTGTGGGATCATCCAGGGTCCATGGTGTTGTATCGGTGCCGGAGTGAATGAAGCCAGGAATGATCGTGTCCTGGGTGCTTGGGTCCTGTGCAGAGAAACACACGGAGTAGACGAGGTCGGAGTCAAAAAGTAACTAACCACTGACTTGTGAGCATCGGCGCGTGATGTTTCAAGCGCTGATCGCCGATCTCGCAGCTCGGCTTGCCTCTCTAGTAGATCACGGATCTGCTTCTCCACAGACTCCAGCTCTAACTGCACCGAATGCAGCTCAAATGTGTCCTCACCTGCACTCAGAGGTAACGTTAGAACACACATCCGATATATTTGCCATTATAACAGATGAACAGTAAATTAGTAGTGATACTACCAATCTCACTACTAATTTAGGACTGAAATTCTGGATAGAACCCTTGATACAGATGTAAATAAGACGATCGATAGGCGAGAGGCCACGCGTGCAATGCTAGCGGGCTTAAGGCCAATAGTGGAAATTCTGAAAGTTGGATATAAGCAGCGATATCAAAGCAATCCGATTGTTTTTTTATAAGGAATAGTATCGAAGATATGTTCACATGCTGTAAAAATAGAAAATGCTTGTTTATAAATGAGTGTAAAGAAGAAAATAAAGGATTATGAATCAATTCGACTGAGCTCCAAACACAAACCGCGTGCGCAGTCTATCTGTCTAAACACGACAATGAACTTGACATTGGCAGGCGGCAGCCTATGATGTCACCACTGTTGCGACCATGAGTTTAAAAGGACACCTGTGATTTCCATTACACGAGAGTAGATGTTAAAACTTCATGCTGATTTGTACTCGGCTTTCGCCAAGATAAGCAACACTAAGACGTAGCTTTACAGTAAACTATGCTTCACCCATTTACGCTTCTTTCCATATGGTGGTGTGACTCCCCTTCTGTCCGGCGTTAACGACTGCAGTGTACTTGGCGCGTCAGCACACACGATGGCTGCAACTACAGTGTGGTCTCCCTAGTGGACCAGCACGACAACCGTCTGGATTGAGCCAAGTAGGGGACATCTCTAGGGTCTTCAAGTGGGCACCTTCCGTCCTCAGTGTTTCGTCGACTAGCCCACGACACCTCAAGAGGGCTCGACCGTGACTCTGGCATCCCAGAGTCACCCACTCAACTCAGCCCAGCTTACTGACCTCTACATCCCTCCTGCTGCTGAGACCTAACCACAATCTCACAATCTCTCCGCAACCCAACCATACGCGCCAACCGGTTTGACTAAGGCTGTCGAGCCCCACTGGTGCGTTAATATGCCGTTTCAGTGGCAACGGTTCCATGTGGCATACCACCTACCGCAAAACACAACATCTGCCCAACCACCCGTCATTCACGCAATATACACAGGAACGTAATGATTGTAAATACTATACAACCTATACAAATAAACCAACAGACTCTTCAAGTTTTCAAGAATTCTACGAAACCGTAGGGTGGCGGCCTGTACACAGCCAGCTAGAATCTTTCCGTCTCAACCACAGCCAGTTGCTGCTCCTTTCTGCTGCTTCAGATAAGTTCTTTACTGTGCGACGCAACTCTTGGCCACTGAATCCGACGTCTCTGAGGAACCGGTTTGTAGAGTGTGCCACAAAACCTCGACAACCCACTTCCACTGGATAAACCTGGACTCTCCATCCTCGCTGTTCTGCTTCAGTGGCCAGATGAGCATACCGCAGTTTCTTCCTCTCATATGCCTCATCTACCGCATCCTCCCATGGCACTGTTAACTCTATCAGTTGAACAATGCGTGCTGATCCAGACCACAAAACAATATCTGGTCGTAGGTTAGTGGTGGCAATCTCAGGTGGAAAAATAAGCTGTTGATCAAGATCACCCAGCATCCTCCAGTCCCCAGCAGCTTGCAGTTGTCCTAGCGAGAATTGGTGTTAGCTCCTTTTCTTGGTGGTTGCTCGCCTGGGTGGAGGAATAATGTCTTCTGCGTGTAATGTTTTGCTAGAACAGGCGGCAACTTATTGGTCATACTACACTTGCCTTCCAATGCTAAAGCCAAACATCGCAATACTTGGTCATGGCGCCAAGTAAACCGACCTTGGCTAAGAGCCACCTTACATCCTGTCAAAATGTGCCTTAATGTGGCAGTTGATGAACACAAAGGACAAGAGGGATCCTCTCCTACCCAGAGGTTTAGGTTCTGCGGTGATGGGAGAACATCATATGTTGACCTAATAAGGAAACTGATCCTACTCTCTTCCATTGACCAAAGGTCTTGCCAGCCCATTTTGCATTGTTCCACACTCTCCCATCTCATCCACTCTCCCTGCTTGGCCTGGGAAATGGCCTTTATACACCTCATCCTCTCCTCCTGCTTTCGCACCTCGTTGACTACAAGCTTCCTCCTTTGAGCTGGGCCTGCCTTGTGCCATTTAGGAGGAGCTAAAATGAGCCCAAAACCCCCTCTTCCATGCTGTACCTGTCCCACGATATCCCCAATTTGAAGGTCAGCCTTTGCCTCTACTACAGATTTCTTTGCTGACCACTTTCTACCAGTTTTTAACACAGGGGCTGCCTCCCTGACACATTTGTCGCGTGACTCTACTAAAGTAATTTCCGGTCTGACCTTGGCACACTTAAACTCCTCGGTTAAAGCAGAGACTGGCAGCTGCAATACTCCTTTACTATAAAGTCCCACTCTGCTGAGGCAGCGTGGAACTCCCAACCATTTCCTGATGTATGAACTTATTAACGCTTCCAGCTTATCCACTGTTGTCAAAGAAACCTCGTACACAGTCAGTGGCCACAGCAACCTTGGCAGTAGACCAAACTGAAAGCACCAGAGCTTTAGTTTGCCTGGTAGAGCACAGCGGTTTATGCTCTTCAACCCTTTCCACTGCTTGTCGTCTAACTTCTCCCACTCGAACTGTGTCCTTTAGATCCCCATCGTATGATCTTACACCCAAGACTCTTCACTGGCTTCTCAGAAACTGTTGGTATTGCCTCACCATTAATGAAGAATGTTTTATCTACTACCTTTCCTTTAACTATCGAGATGCTCCTTGATTTAGAGGGCTTAAATTGCATTCGTGCCCATTCAATATTATCTGTTAACTTCCCCAATAACCGATTAGTGCAGGCTACTGTTGTAGTCATGGTTGTCATGTCATCCATGTATGCTCTGATTGGTGGTAGTCGCATCCCAGAAGCCAAGCACTCTCCTCCTACTACCCATCTTGATGCCCTAATGATTACTTCCATTGCCATGGTAAAAGCCAGTGGAGAAATGGTGCAACCCTTTCCACTGCTTGTCGTCTAACTTCTCCCACTCGAACTGTGTCCTTTAGATCCCCATCGTACCATCTCCCAAGACTCTTCACTGGCTTCTCAGAAACTGTTGGTATTGCCTCACCATTAATGAAGAATGTTTTATCTACTACCTTTCCTTTAACTATCGAGATGCTCCTTGATTTAGAGGGCTTAAATTGCATTCGTGCCCATTCAATATTATCTGTTAACTTCCCCAATAACCGATTAGTGCAGGCTACTGTTGTAGTCATGGTTGTCATGTCATCCATGTATGCTCTGATTGGTGGTAGTCGCATCCCAGAAGCCAAGCGCTCTCCTCCTACAACCCATCTTGATGCCCTAATGATTACTTCCATTGCCATGGTAAAAGCCAGTGGAGAAATGGTGCATCCTGCCATTATTCCAACCTCTAAGCATTGCCATGCGGTGCTGAATTTTGGAGTTGAGAAACTAAATTGCAAATCTCCAAAATAGGCTTTCACTAAATTTGTTATTGACATTGGTACTCTGAAAAAATCAAATGCTGCCCAAAGAAGCTCATGTAGCACTGAACCATATGCATTAGCCAAATCCAGGAATGTCACATGGAGCTCCTTCCTCTCCTTTTTAGCTGACTGAATTCGTTGCCAGATAACATTGTTGTGTTCTAAGCATCCTGAGAACCCTGGAATGCCCGCTTTTTGAGCTGAAGTGTCAATGAAGCCATTCTTTAATAGGTAGGTGGACAATCTCTGGGCAATAATGCTGAAGAAAATCTTACCTTCAACGTTTAATAGTGAAATAGGACGAAACTGACTGATGCTTGTAGCATCTTTTTCTTTAGGTATAAAGACTCCACCTGCTCTGCGCCATGCTCTAGGTACAACCTGTTTTTCCCATGCCACTTTTATCAATTTCCACAGAATTCGCAGAACTCCTGAAGCACTCTTGTACACTCTGTACGGACCTCCATTAGGCCCTGGAGATGATGAAGCCCTTGCCTTTCTCACAGCCTGCTCTACCTCTTTCCACTTAGGTGCACAGACCTCCATTTGGTATTCTGGTGGGTTGATAGGTGGTATGTCAGATGGAATTGACATAGGCTCATGCCTTTTTGCATCTGTATGCGTTTCCTCCAAATATCTCTCTAGCTCAACCCTAGATGCTTTTAAAGTGCCAAATACATCATCCCCTTTCTTGTCTTCAGGAGACTGTTTGTTTGTACATGAGTGATGAGAGAGATTTGGGTCGAATGCTGTCGACTCTTCGAAGAAGCTGGATGTGCTAGGTATGATGCATTCACAAGACTGACTACAAGAGACAGGTAAGGAGCTTTTTTTCTTCTGCTCTCTCCTGAGGGATAGTATTTAGCGTTTGCGTGTTTAGCTCTAGAGGGAGTTTTTTTTATTTTTGGGCATCTTCTCACTTGAGAGTCGTTATGCTGAGGCATCCTCTTCCTAGAGTTCCACTCAGATAGTTGGCTACTTGTAAGCCTCCTTGGTAAGCTGTTTTGAGTATAGGACGTTGCTAGGCCTCTTCTCGGTTTAGAGAGTCGACATGCTGAGGCCTCCATCCACAGAGCTCCACCACGCAGTGGTGCTGAGTTGTCAGGCTTTTGAGCCTCCTTGGCCACTGCCATGGGCCTCCTCTCACAATAGAGTTATTTTTCCTTCACCCAAACTTAACCTGCATACGGTTCGATATGAGTTGATTAGGCTCCATCGAGCCTCCTCGGGAAGCTGTTTTGGGCTCTCTTAGCCTTCTAAGCTGTTGCTTAGGTCTGGAGCATTGTTAGACTTCTCATTATGAGAAGATGTCCATCACTAAACCTCTCCCACAAATGTGACTGCTTGAGCGCCCTCGCATCATGCACACTTCCAGGAAAGCCAATGCACAAATGCCAAAAAGCCCTTTTCCATCCACTACCGCTTGCAAGGTGAGTGAATGTCACCCTTTTCTGTTGATACTCAACAGAAGTCCCAAAGATACTCTGTGGGTGCGATTATTGGGATGTGGCTTCCATCTATAGCACCAACACATTGTGGTACTCTCCATCATTGTTAAAAAAAACTAGCCATTTTAACTAGTTTCCTGGCATCTGGGAATTTGATGTGTACAGGGAGGAGTACCTTATTCACTGCATTGCAAAAATCTTTCACACAGTTGAAAACAGTGGTTAGGCCTACCCCAAAAAGGTGTCTTAAACTTCTGTATTCACTTCCAGTGGCCAGCTTCCAGAGGGCAATGGCTACCTGTTTTCTCACAGGTACACACAAACGGTAATTGGTGGTCTCTTCTTTCCAGAACATGGCAGAGGCGATAGCAGATGTACTCAAAAGGAGTCGTTTGCCAGGCTCTGCGTTGGCTCAGTGCGGAGTAGGTTGGTATTCAGTAGGAGTGGGACCTTGTGATTCAGTGTGTTTTCTGTAGTTTTGGTATTTCAATTGATCATCGTCATGGTAAATTATTGTGTTTGAGGGGGTTGCACAACCTCCAGCCTGTCAGGACCGCGAGTCCACAGGTTTCCTAACAAGAAAAAGGATGGTTCTATCTTCCGTGCCTCAGTGCGTTTTGTGCAGGTGAAGAGACAGGACTTCACTTCAGCATCTGCTTCGAAAAACGAAAAGAAATTTGTGATTTCTAGTAGAAAAATGTTGTACCATAACTTCAATTTTTTGTTTTATTTATATACAGTATATACCCGAATATAAGACGACCCTGAATATAAGACGACCCCCCATTTTCCAGACTTATTTTGGGGGAAAAATCTGGTTTTCAACAGAAAATAATTTTAAGAGCAAATTTCCGAGGCGTTGTTCCAAATGCCTCGCATCACCTGTGCCTCGTGTAGAGGCCCGCTCGTCGGCGGAGACCGGCACATATGCGCTTCCTGATTGGCCATGACTGTGGGGCCATGACGTGATGGATTTAACCACCCTGCGGGGTCGTCTGGCCGTTTTCAACGACGATCCGGCTCCCGCTCTCTCTCCCTCTGCTCGAGCCGCACAAGAAAAAGCGCCGTTCACAGAGGATGCCAGAGCGGACGGAGACAAGCGAGCAGAGACCCGCTCCCCCTGTTCACATATCGCGTCTTTTGCGCGCTCAAGTCCATTATTTCAAATGTAGGCGAGCGGGATCAACTGTTCAAAATAAATACGAGGTCTTTGAAGATATACGGTGTCATGCTTACCACTCACAAGACTTAACAATTTTTGCATAAACTTATCAACCATTTTTGTGCATGTCTCTGCACCATCAATGTTCCTGGCCTGCCCGGGTGAGTCTACCATGCCATTCGACATGTGGTTGCGCATGTTCGATAACTATTTGATGGTAATCAATGCAGTGGGCGCTGCATGGCCAGAAGCTTGGAGGAGGGCTACATTACTTCACTGTTTAGGCGCAGAGGGCCAACAGATCTTTTATGCACTGCCAGACACTGGTGAGACATACGATTCTGCTGTCGATGCTTTAAAAAAACACTTCATGCCCAAAGTCAATGTTGTCGTGGTGCGGCATACATTTAGAAAAAGAGTACAAGCTTCACACGAAAACAAACAACAGTACGTTTCTGCTTTGCATGCACTCGCTGCTAACTGTGACTTTGGTGATAAAGTGGATGATATGATTCGCAACCAATTGCTGGAATATTTGCACAGTGATGATATTAGACAGAGACTGTTACTTGGGCCGGACCTGACATTACAGAAAGCAACTACCCTTGCAACACAATTAGAAGCTGCGAGAGATGCTCCAGTGCGAGCTGTACAAGTCAAGCCACATCATGCGAGAGGGAAACACCGTTCACGTCCGACTGCTGCCCCTGCTTCTTCGACCCATGAGTCATGTTTCAGATGCGAACCAGACAAATTTGCCTTTCAGAGGGTGACAGCCTCAGCACTTCATTGTTGTGTGCCGTCATGTACCGTTTCTTCACGTTACAACAAAGAAGTCAGCTTTCATGCATTCCCCGCTGCAGTGGATGCAGAAGATCTGGAGGGATGACTTCAACCCGCCCAAAAATACCCGGGTCTGTAGTCGGCATTTTAAGCAGACTGATTTTAAAGTGACTGCCGGGGGGTTGAGGAGGCTGAAGAAGGGAGCTGTACCAGTTTACTTTTCGTGGAATGGGTACAAACTACCTGCGCCCAGACCGAATCTCTGGGAACAGCGTCTGCGGGCCGAGAGTCCCGCACCAGAGTCAGACTCGGACTCGGAGATGGAGACCGAAATGGCTCCAGATCACGACTACTGTGTAGTCCCTCAAACGGGAGCGAGGGCGAGTAATTTGGCCGATGAGAACGAAGCTCTACGTCGCCAGATTAGGGAGCTACAACAGCAGTTGGAAGTCCTCAATCGCGATAATGCATGTGGACGCAATCTACCCACAAAACTTAGAGCCACGAGCCGCAACCGGCTGCAACGCATCATCGTATTCGTCATCTTGAGTAAACATGGCTGAAAGCGAAACGGAGGAGCTGGTGAAAAAGACCGGTGCAACATCCATTATTTGGACTTGGTTCGGATTTAAGCCGTCCGACGAGCAGCAGCAAACTATACTCTGTAGGGGCAACCGTTCTGGCTAACGCCTGTTTCACATACTCCGTTTGCAGTGCATATGCGGTGCGAATTTGTGCAGATGTGCAGCTAAGGACAGGCGGTCAGTTGCAACGTAGAGTACTTCATAGAGAGCGGTTCCAGCCACACAGGAGCACTCAGCCCTGCACTCAAATCTTTCTCATGGGCTTTTGGAAGTTACTGTTAAGACAACCCATTATTTTCTTGAAAAACAACAGAATTGACTCAAGATACTCATCTACATGATAAAGAAGGTCTTGACTGTGCCAAAAATATAAATAACTCATTTTCGACCAAAACAAAGTTACGGTCTTTTGCCTTTGCACGGCAGTATATAGTACAATATATCTTGACTTCCTCCAGCAGTTCAACGATTTGTTTCTGTTGCGTCTTTATTACAGTTACATCCTCCACAAGAAAGTCTGGTGCCTTTCTAATTTCGTCCACCTCTTCCCACACTGGGTTTTTCTTTGGTGGCATGATGATGAAAAAGCGGAAAAGTTTTTCCCACGCAGCTTTCTTCAGCTGACTCACAACAGAGCAGATCAACAGCGTCACAGCCGTATGAAGAGATCCATCCATAATAACGAACTTGCTAAATATTAATATATTTAAAATTAATTTCAAGTTATCTCACGGCCCCCCTGGAGGATCACTGAGGCCCCCTAGTGGGCCACGGCCCACAGGTTGGGAACTACTGCTGTATTGCATGTGAAAAGACGGATGTGACAGCTTGAGCAGACTCACAAATGTGCTCTACTTCAACAACTCCTCCTCTTCTCAATATGGACTGCGTGTTCCCGGGGGCAGGGTTTATGTAAATTTTAGGAATCTCGTGTAGTCCCTACCAGCAGTTTGTTGTAGTCCTTAAAAAACTATTTCTTTGAAAACAAATATCTTCCTTTACTTTGAACTTTTAGCGTTGTGACTTTGCAGATGATGTTTATGCTCAAACAGCAACATTATACACTAACTAAACTTAGAAAAGTGAAATCATAATCAACCACCCCTTTAAATGTCTCCAACTAAGCAAGCCAAAAGTCAAAGGCGACAGGACTCCTTTGACTTAGCTCAGCCAATAGGGCACTCCGCCCTTCAGCATGGCAAGGCAAGGCAAGTTTATTTATATAGCACATTTCATACACTATGGAAATTCAAAGTGCTTTACACAGAAAGGAATTAAAATAATCACAAAATAAAAGTAAGGAAAATTAAAACAGTTATAAAAGGAATCAAAAGAGATGATACAGTTATAAAAGGAATCAAGAGATATAAAGATGATACTGTTATAAAAGGAATTAAACGAGTAAAAAGATGATACATAAACTTCTCATCTGGCAAAACACCTGTGTATCATTTTTCACAGCTCCCAGTTTTACTCTGAGATTTTCCCATGGTGATTACACTGTGTCTGTGGTGGTCTTTCGGCACGCCCAAGAATTCTATTGGCCGTCTCCAATAGGCCCGATTTTCCGCACCCTAAAGATCTGTTCGGAAGCTCTAGGAATGCAATCGATCCAGTCCGCACCCCACAGAACCTCGAGTTTAATTACACGTCAAACTCACTACTCCACCACAGACCCAGGTCATCAGCATGGTTTCATCTCTCAATTTCCCCAATTAAGTAATTTATGTTTGTCTCTTACCCTATTCTCAGGGAACCATGGTTATATGCGGAACCTGAGATGTTTTGTCAACTCAAAACTAATCCTGTAACTCTGAATTTGTTCAACTACCATCATGGTAAGTGTCTTCATCGTCCCCTTTCAAATCTTTTTTTTCCTATTTAGCTAATTAGGGCAGCTACGCTTTGATGCACTTGGAGAGCAACACCATTCTTGACCTTCAGCTTGTTCAGGTGAAACTTATTTTATTGTAACATTTTCAAATATTCCTTAAGTTTGTTTATGTCTTTGTAATTTTATGTATCCATACCCAGAGCAATGGGTAGGTGGTAGTTACCACATGGAGAGGGACTACTTGAAACATTGTCTAGATCTTCTGGGGTTGAACTATTTTGCAGTGTATTACATTATAACGGATCATCATCCACAGATCCAGAAGTTTCTGAGAGAATGCAATATCTTACAGTTCTACGATGCATGGCACTTCGGAAAAGGTGAATATTTAGCTTTGTGTATTTCATTACATACAGTGTGGTCTAATGACATACTCTATGTCATCAACCTATTACAACCAAAAATGCATGTCTGTTATATTCATATATTGCATTAAATCTTTGTTACAGGTTTGTCTAAAAAAATTCACAAAGAAAGGGGTGCGAGGTATTGAAGAAGTGGTTGCCCAGCATTAAGATCGATGTATACTGGAAGGTGGCCAAGTGGACATCACTGCTCAACCACATTCAAAATATACACATTCATGAGAACCCTGTCTTCCCAAAGTGGGAGCATCCAGACAGAGTGTCATAGGATCCCAAATGAAATGGTTCCAACCGGGTATGCATTCAAAATCCAAAGATGCAACAGATTGTGTTATATAATGTGCAAAAGTACAGAAAAAGCTTACTATAGGTGCTTTGGAATTTTACAATACTATGTCTCTTTTTGTCATTCAAGGGTCAGCGGCTCTCTACAAAGTGGAAAAGCTCCTGAACAATAAGTGAGTCCTGAAGGATGTGGAAAAGCTCAATCACTATTTCCAGACCCCTTGGCTGGTGGTCTTCCACATCTGATTGAGTTTTGGTTCCTTGCTACTGTCACCTTTTGGCTTCCTTAGTTTGGGACATTTAATATTACAACAATATTATTGATCTGCCTGCATTGACACCATTATATGAGAACTGAACTGAGCTGGATGATGACATCACGGTTTTCTCCAGAGAGGCTGTATATATATGATTGTATGATTCTATATATATGATATATGAGTGTATGATTATGATTCAGGCAGCATTACAGGTCAGATTGGATGGAACATTTAGAACATAATTTTGTATTTAAGTCATATTACCTGTACAACATTCCAATGAAAGGGAAACCCACAGTCTTGGGGGCAAAATGCAGGATCACGCTGTGGACTAATGAACTAAATTAATAACTTTACAATAAAAACGAACCATCACTGATAACAATAACAATCTTGATGTGCAAGATGGCGCCGATGTCAATGGCAGGCCGTCTCTCCGTGTCTAGTCTGTTTTTTATCACTGTTTTGTTTTTACTTATGACTCTGTTTATACATAATTCTAGCACTACACTGGTGTATGATCGCTCTACACTTTTAAATATCCGAAATATATTTGAGAAACATTTCAATGAAGCGCGGGAGGAACTCCAGTCCTATATGCCTACTATAAAACCGCCGCTAAGGATTCCTACATGGCTACAACACGATCCCTGGTCCCCTTTGCTGAAAAGACGGCGTCACCGTGGAAAGCGAGGAGGAAGGCTGGTCAAACTAAAGGCATACCTGGTTTCCCTTCCGGGAGCGCCGCTGCTTGCGGACGTGCAGTTGTGGGGCTGGAGCGGCGGTCGGGTGCTGTGTTGGCGTGCGGAGAGCGCGGCGTCTCGATGGATTCGGCCTATTGTGGCGGAGGGGCCTGTGGCGTATCATTGTCGGCGTGCGCGGTACTTCCACCGGCATCGAATTGACGCGCAGAATCTTCGCCCTGTGCCATTTGGTCGTGGACGGTTGTTGGAGATTATGGATGTCGAAAGATCAGCTATAAGGTTGGCTTTGATAAATGTACGCTCTCTGAGGAACAAGTCTTTTATCTTAAACGAGTTTGTTAGTGCTCGGGATCTAGATTTTGAGTTTTTTACAGAAACTTGGATGAATACTGACAATACATGCGTTGGGAGAAGCTGTACCAAATAACTATTCAGTTTTTAATTCTCCCCGACAAATAGGAAAGGGAGGAGGAGTGGCCTCTATTTTTAAGAACAATTTTAGTTGCACTTTACTTAAGTATGAGGAGTTTTCAAGCTTCGAACTTCAAGCTTTTGAATTGCAATCAACAACACCTGTCCTTTGTTCTGTTATTTACCGACCACTGAGAGCTAATAAGGATTGTATTTCAGAACTGGCAGCCTTCCTAGCTGACATTGTTCTAAAATATGATAATATCTTATTAATGGGGGATTTGAATATTCATGTACGTTGTCCAACAAACCCATTAGCAAAAGACTTTTTAAATCTTATTGACTCGTTCGGGTTTCAACAAATGATGAATGGCCCTACACACAATCGCGGCCACACATTGGACTTGATTCTATCACTTGGCTTAGCTATTAAGGACATCTTCAATGAGGATTTTGTGTTATCTGACCATAATCCGATTTTATGTACTGTTTCTCTTCCCTGTCAGCCGAGAAAACTGTGTCCAGCTAAAAGACTGTATCGACCTCCAATACCTAATTCACATGTAGATTTTAATGTTTCTTTTATGGAGAAGTTGCAGTGTATGAAAGTGAACCTTTTATCTCCACATGTTGGTGTAGAAGAAACTATTAATAGTTTTAATTTCATATGCACAGAAACACTAGACTGTATTGCACCTTTGAGACAAGTGAGCAGAAAAAATAAGCCTCCTCCTTGGTACCTTGGTGAACATGTTAAATCGTTGCGAAGAGAGTGCAGAAGATTTGAACGTAAATGGAAGAAAGATCAATTACAAATTTCGTAATTTGTAATTTACAAACGCCCTGGGTAAATTCCAACAGGCTATAAAAACTGTCAGGTTCAGATTTTTTTCAGACATTATTAAGAAGAATCGTCAAAATCCAAGAGTTCCTTTCTCAACAATTGATTTATTTTTGAATCCCAGATTAGAGGTGCCTGGAGTTATACCTATGGATTTGTGAAAATCTTTTGGAATTCTTTGTCGGACGTATATCGGACATCCGTAGGAATATACAACAGTGTTCATATGAGCCTATGGATATACCTGTAACTCATGCTGTGCTGTCCGATTTTGAGCCTATTTCCTTATCCACACTTTTAGACATTGTTTGTAAGCTAAAGCCGAAAGTCTCTCCACAAGATATTGTTCCTACAGTGCTATTTAAGAAAGTTTTTGAGTTGATTGGTCCATTTGTATTATCAATAATTAATAAGAGTTTACTGTCTGGAATTGTTCCAACTTATTGTAAACATGCTATAGTGCATCCTTTGCTGAAAAAAACTAATTTAGATAAGAGTGTGATGTGCAATTATAGACCAATTTCAAAGCTTCCTTATCTAGCAAAGATCCTGGAGAAAACGGTCTTTATTCAACTTGAGTCCTTCCTTACTGACAATACCATTGGTGAAGTTTTCCAGTCGGAGTTCAAAAAACAACACAGTACAGAAACTGCATTATTAAAAGTATTTAATGACGTTTTTATGGCCACAGACACTGGTGGCTTAACCTTGCTTCTGCTATTAGATCTTACAGCAGCTTTTGACAGAACTGATCATAATATTTTAATTTCACGCTTAGAAAATTATGTAGGTATTCGAGGTAATGTCTTAAATTGGATTAAGTCTTATTTTCAAAACAGAAGTTTTGCAGTGCAAATGGGAGAATGTACGTCGAGCTCACCGTCTAATCATGCGGTATTCCACAAGGATCTATTTTAGCACCAGTCTTTTTCTCACTTTATATGCTTCCTTTGGGTCAGATCATGAGTAAATATGAGGTTTCTTTTCACTGTTACGCAGATGACACCCAGTTTTATCTACCCATAAAACCAACTGTCCCTGCTGCTGTTGGTAGGCTGGTAGAGTGTTTTGGGGAGATTAAAAGGTGGATGTCTGCAACTTTTTTGTTTAAAGGAATCAAAAACAGAATTGATTTTATTTGGCCCTTCAGAGTCTGCAGATACATCTAAAATTGAATTGGGTACACTATCCCCTTATCTGATGCATCAAGTAAAAAACTTAGGTATAATCTGTGACAGTGCACTTACATTTGATAAACAGATAAATCAAGTAGTCAAAATGAGTTTCTTCCAGTTAAGATAAGTTGCTAAAATTAAGCCCTTTGTAACACGGAAGGACCTGGAAAATAGTTCTTATTTAGTGTATTGTAATGTAAAAATCATTTAATGTAAAAATAGTGTATTTTCTCAAGACTGGACATGCATTGTATTGTTAAACACAAAAGCTTAAACAGTTTGCAACTAATCCAAAATGCGGCCGCTAGACTCTTGACAGGCACTAGAAAAAATGAGCATATAACTCCTGTATTAAGAGAACTACATTGGTTGCCGGTTTTCTACAGGATTAATTATTAGATTAGAATAGCACTACATGGCATTGCTCCGACATATATAGCTGATCTAATCCAGGTGAATAAACCAAAGAGAGCATTGCGCTCCGAATCATTAAATCTCTTGGTAGTCCCGCGCAAGCACAGGAAAATGAGAGTAGACCGCTCCTTTGCAGCGGCTGCTCCCAGGCTGTGGAATAGTCTACCTCATTATATTAGGGAATGTTCCTCTCTTACAGAGTTTAAACAACATTTAATAGCTTATTTTTTCACTCTGGCGTTTGATCATTCTGATCATTGATCGTTGTGCTAGTGGTGTCATAGGTTATTACTGACGCCGCTTGGATTTTGAGGTGTCTGTGGCAATGTTTAGAATTTAATTGTGATTTTATGATTGTTATCGTATCTTATGTACAGCACTGTGGTCAACTATTGTTGCATTAATATGTGCTCTATAAATAAATTGAACATTGAACAACAATCTGTATTGTAAAAAGCGCTATATAAAAGGTACTTGACATTCTGTACCATTTTTAAATTCAGATATGCATTAGTGCCTACTTAATTCCAAATATGTAATTTTTTTACTTATATTTTATCTTATTCATTTACTGTAGGTTGTACCTTGCAGTCATGCATTACACGCTATGTACAAGGTCGTTTTCCCAAAGTCAAAGAAGGGTGAATACACTGCAAAGCTACTTAAAACAGCCCCTTTAGATGGTATGTTATAAAATGAATTTTATTTAAATACATCTACAAATACACTTTACACATAGTGACACATTTGAGATGTTCTAAAGGGGTAGGTTGTGTATCAAAATGAATTAATATAATAGAATTTTCTTCTGTATGCTATGTTTTACAGAAAATGTGAATGAACTAATGAAGCTCGTCTTTGAATAGGTGTTTGCAGACCCCACACCATTTGCAGAAGAGCTAAAAAAAAAAAAAACCCCATTCCCACATTTCTGTCAACTCAGTTTGAAAAACCTTCAAAGGAGGAAGATATTGTCCACCACGTCTCAAGCTTTAGTCAAGGGGCGGTCGAAATCCAACAAACTGTCCATCCGGATCAGGAAACTCCTGCTGAATCCGGAGCACAACACAGGATGGAAGAACAACCCTGATTTTCCGTCCTAAATAGCCCCAGCACCAGCTGACGAAGCTTCGATGGGCGAGAGAACGGTACCGCCTGTAAAGAGAGTTGAGGACACTATTAACATGCAAGATAAAACTGTAAAAAAAAATATGTACATATTTTCAATTCTTTGAGATACAATTAATCTTTTCTTTTTTTTTCAAATATTTTGAAGAAAAACATCTATGTCTTAATTAGTTTTTTTGCAGTGGTGTCATGAAATTACATTTGTATTGGTTTACAAAATGATGCAATAAAATGGCATAAAAAAAAACCCTTACCCTTCTTCTGTTCTACGCCTCAAAGTTCCATAATCAGCTTTGTAAATGTTTAAAATGTTCTGCAGGGTGTAAGGATTCAAACAGTTCGGTTCGAAGCCTGGGTGGTGTGTCATGCATTTTAGAGGCCCTGAAACCTGATTCATTCGTCTTAAAACCTAAGGAAGACAAGCCACCAACTATTTATAATACTGTCAAAATTACAAGAGTAAAAGCAACTCATTTCGAAGCATCAAATGACCTCTTTCTTTAACCCTTGTGCATCCTTATGGACATTTGTGTCTTTTTTAGTTTATCGATCATTTTGCCTGTGCACACCTTTTGGCACAGGTCTGCATTTTGCACTAGGTAAACAAAGTAGTTACACTCAGGACCTTAAGGACAAAAATGTTCCCATTAAAACTGCAATATTTAATCCCAGGGTCATTTAACTATAAAATTATGCAGTCTTTGTTAATAGGCGTTCATTTTGTATATAATGTGTAAAATATTTTTTTTACCAGATGGTGCCATTTTCTCAGGTTTGGCCAATGCTTTTTTTCGCGCGAGTGACGCGAAAACAATCTGAACATCCCGCGAGTACATCTAGAGCGATTAACGCGATGCGAATATACCCTTTGCTTTTGGTGTGAACACACCATCAAAATACAATGTTTCATAAAATATATATTTTATATAAAATACTGTTCAGAAATCATTTTCATAAACTTAAACCTTTATCTTAACCTTTTACTTAGGACTCATTGAGATATTTGGAAATTAAACATTTCAACCCTGGAGTGTTATTGGGGGTTATTTCAAGACTTTTGAACTTTTGTGACTTAAAAAAAAGTCCCCCTTACTGATCTGTTTAACTCTTTAATTGTTAATCCAGTGCATAAGTGAACAAAAAAACACATACACTCTGGAGAAACAAGGAAAGAGTTAAACAGACAGAGTGTACTTTACTTATTATAGTGTGTTTTTTTGTTCACTTGTGCACTGGAGAAACAAGGAAAGAGTTAAACAGACAGTGCATAAGTGAACAAAAAAACACACTATAATAAGTAAAGTACACTCTGTCTGTTTAACTCTTTCCTTGTTTCCCCTGTGCATAGTGAACAAAAGAACACACTATAATATGTAAATTAACAGCTCTGGACAGAGGGTGGATGATTTAAAGTGTTGCCTAATGTGCAAGTTCAGATTGCCTTATGTGCTTATTGTGAGATTGATTTGTTTTGCAGATACATGAAACAGTTAGTGTATGCATGAGTCACTCAAACTTTACTGGCCTGCTTTTAGATTTCAAAGTTCGCAGGATACAAACAATTACTGAACTTTTCATCTGTCATGTAAAACTGGGTCATGTGGAAAGTGACCATGTCACTTGAAATGTCTTTGCACGAAACAGTCTTACTTGTGGAATTCACGAAAGCAGTCCTTGTTTTTGTTGAGGCACAGGTGAACGGTGCACTTTGCACATTTGATTACAGTCTGGCCCTTGCAATGTGGGAGTTTGCAGCGTTGTCGCTCACTTTCAACCACTGGCCAGTGACCCACAGCATCTGAACGGACTTCCTGTGTCGGCATAACCGTAGCTGGACCTCGATGTTTCTTCTTCTCAAACTCCCTTTCAACAACGAAAGAAGGCCGCCCCCTCTTCTTCTTTGACAGATCCTTGCCTTGCATGCAGAGTGCCTGTGCAATAGATGTTCTGACAGCAAGCAAATCCTTCTGCTTGGGACTGTCAGTGACTCACAATCCCGCCGATACAACAACCAGCTGTTGACAATGATCATGTCCACAAAGTGAAAAAAGAGTCTATGGTAGTACTTTTTTTTACCTTATGTGGATGCGGTAATATGCAATCAGTGTATCAAGAACTTGTTGTACAGGCTGATGATGGTTGGGCATTCCACAGTCACTTTTTTTTGTTTCAGATTTTTATCCCATCTTTCCATGTTGGAAACAGGCTGTGCACTGGAAAAATTGCTTGCAACGATCACCCCCTCTGTTGTCAAACCATTTGACTGCTCTTATTTCCACATTGTCAACAACAACCTGTTGCTCTTCAAGTGTGCCTCTTCCCTTCTTCTTCATTTCTGTGTCTGCACTGAAACTGCACCCTCGCAGGCGATACTGCCGTACAGTCCCAAGAGCTGGTATCCCATTGTTTGCAAGAGCAACAAACAAATCCCAGGGGGAAAACCAGTTGTCAAAGTACACCAGATGATTGACAGCACCATGGATAATTTGTGCAAGCTTTAGCACAATGTTTCCACTTTCACCAATGTCTGGTAGTCCTGGTACAGGCTCAATTTTCCCTGCAAAGATGTCAAATGAATGCACCAGGCCTTTTGTGTCACAAAGCACAAAGATCTTGTATCCCCATTTGTATGGCTTATTGGGGATATATTGCTTGAGACTTGATTTTCCTTTGAGTGGCACCATTTGTTCACAATAGACAACATTTGGTCTTGAGGGAGAGCCTGAAATTTGGGGAGGAGTGAATCAATAAGTGACCTGACTTTGAAAAGTCTATCACAGTTGTTGGGTGCCATGTTGTCATTGAAATGAATGAAATGTTTTATTTCTTACCATCTGTCTCGGGACATCACATCAGCAACATGCGGCACTCGACATGCACTGGACCAGTACATTCTTGACCTCGGTAAATGGAAAACACTCATGTACACTACAGTGCCAATAAACTGCTCCAGTTCATTCTGATCCAATTTGAGGGCACCATTTGGATTTTGTTGTGTGCAATAAAGATTGCTTTGTTCCACAATAGTATCCAAAAGATCAGAATAAAAAAAAAGTCTCTGAAGTATTGAATGGGCAATCTGATTGCATCAGCATCTGGACGAGCACCTTGCCAAATTGGAATGTCTTTTGCAGACTTATTTTGCTTCACTGTCTTCCATACTACCTTTTGTCTTTTTCTTTTTGTAGTGGTAGCTGATTTCCCTCTTGCAGCAGTAGCACTGGTGCTAGGATGTACATCACGATTCCCATCGGAGTCTTCATCATTGTTGCTGTTGCCAGTACTCTCACCATCGCTGCTTTCATCACCTGGGGCCTCATTTATAAACGTTGCGTACGCACAAAAGAAGGCGTACGCCGCTCTCTACGCAATAATTGGTATTTATAAAAAGCAAACTTGACGGGAAAATGTGCGGTCCTTCACGCAAGCTCTGACCCAGGCGTACGCACAAAAACGGGTGAAATGAGAAATGGCGACACCGTCGGCAGAAGGAAGAAACATGTGAAAGTGTGTGAAACTGTAGACCGTTGTGTAAAAGAAATGGAAATACTGGCTCTCATAAATAACATGAAGACTTCACAAAGCAAGTCTTACAATTAACAGCCTACATGAACACCCGTTTGATCGATCTGCAGTGTAAAACAAACAAAATCAAACGAAGATAACAACAGAAATGCAAATTAACACATATTTGCAAAAATAAAAGTGAAATGTGTTCTGCAATAATAATTATTGCATGTTAAGCAATTCATCCTCATAACACATCTGTAGCTTGTCAGATGCAATCAAATGGATGGTAATAAAATGCCATGATGCCATCACAATGCGTAATGACGTAATGCGTAATGCAACCTTTTGCCACTCAAGTGCCTTTTTTGGCATTAATGCCCACACTGTGCCTCCAAACAACATTATACTCCTCTATTCCACCTCGCCAATGATAATTTCTACTTCACATTGAGTGAAGTTACGTTTCTTGGTTTTCCTCTCTGTGTTTGCCATGATTTCGCAATCGATGAATATTAACTTGTGGGCGTTTCACGGACTATTTTTGGGCAACTATGGGCGTGACATGAAGCCGCAAAAGCTGCGCTACTTTTAGAATTGATTGTTATTTATTAAGAGAAAACTGCGTAGGATGTGCGTTCGCACGGTTTTATAAATCTGAATATTTCTGTGCGTACGCACGTCCTATGTTTCACCCGTACGCCACTTCTGACGCAAAACCTAAGCAAAGTTTTATAAATAAGGCCCCTGGTGTTGGAGTGTAGTCTTCATCACTATCCCCACTGACCATTGCTTGCAAAAGGTTCCTAGGTATGTATCGAATGTGCACAAACAGGCATTGGGGGAATACACACGCTATCTCGCCTGCAGTCTGAATGGAAGGGGTTTGATGCGAATTCACGACAGTCAGTCTGTGCTCCCAAGCTTCACTTTTTTATGACAGTTTGTTGACACGGATATTTTGTCCTTTAAGGACCTCAGAGTAACTTTTTTAAATTGACACACAAGGGTTAAATTATGTGTATGTGTTTTCCCCCCCCCACTAATGTGAAAACTGCTCTGTGTGAACATTTTCCAAAAAGAAGATTATATATATATATATATATATATATATATATATATATACACACACACACACACACACATCTTTTTATGTAGTGATTTATTGCAGTACCTTTGGTATTTCCATGCAGCAGACATGTTCAACTTCGCTGGGCATTCGATTACAGTTTTCACATCTGCACCTAAATAAACCACAAAAATACACCAGTTTGTTTTTAAACTGTATTTCATGTCATCACTCCAGGCAGTGCCGTGCACAGACCTCCTCAGGGTCAGGGGCAGGAAGGACCAAAAAGGGCAAAAAAAAAAAAAAGAAGAGTTCCTTTTTTTATCCTTTCTTTTCTTGGCATTTTATGAAAAGATGTTGATACAAGAATAATGCATAACACATCAAACGGAAATAGGGATATGATGATAATATTACTAAATATTATTTACTTTACCAAACAAAACAGTGAGAATCAAGTTTTCATTTTCAAGAATAATTTTGTTGATGTTGTAAAATGTATGTATTGTGCATAAAAGTGTTAGCTATCATGAAATCAGTAACACTTTATAATAAGGTTTCATTAGTTAAATTTGTTAACATGAACTAATAA
The DNA here is from genome assembly GCA_030578255.1 of Tiaroga cobitis. Lineage (NCBI taxonomy): Eukaryota > Metazoa > Chordata > Actinopteri > Cypriniformes > Leuciscidae > Tiaroga > Tiaroga cobitis. The sequence goes on along the minus strand of CM060594.1, from coordinate 9,923,060 downwards.
TGAACTGCACTTATTCAGCATTTATTAATCTTAGTTCAAATTAATTTAAGCATTTCCTCAAAACATTGTTAACATTAGTTAATGCACTGACTGTGACATAACATGAACAAACAATTAACAGTTGTGTTATTAACTAAGATTAACAAATACAGTAACAAATGGGTTGCTCGTGGTTAGTTCATGTTAGTTTACATGAATAATAAAAAAATTAACCTTATTGTAAAGTGTTACTATGAAATCAAAGATATAAATTCCTTACAATTTAGAGTTGGACATGGACTTAAGATTTCATTTCACTAGATGTAGGTCATGAAGTCGTTGCAGTAAAGAAGATATACAGTTATAATAAAACATCTTAAAAAGGTAAGTGGTAACTTACCACTGTGAAACGTTCTGCTGAAGTCGCGCTTGCAAAGTTGGTTCCGATTCATCGTCTTGGTCATCAGCATTTTCAGGATCCGACTCAGGCTCGAACTGATATGGTTTAAAAACTGATGACATAATTATTAATGTATAAGTATAACTGTCATTATAATTGCTTTGTAAGCTGAAGCACGCAATTATGGAAAGGGGGCGTTACGAACTGAATCAGCTGGCCAATCAGAGCACACTGCACTTTTTGGAAGGAGGGGCTTTTTAGAAATCAGTGCATTTTAGAAAGACTTTTAGAAAGAGGAGCTATAATAATGTACAGTATAAGGGCTTTCACACCGGGTAGTTCTAGGAACTAGCCACTAGGGTGGTTCCCCAAGAACTAATGGTTCCCTTAGGAACGTTTTCCTGGTTGCATTCGCACCGCCAGTAGGAACTCTGAAGTCTCGTAAGCCGCGCTTGTTGTTGTGAATTATTTTGACGGAGCAGCGGAGCATTATTTTGACGGCGTTGAGAACACCAGAGCCTGAGCACACAGTGCTTGCATTCTCCGTGTTCATTAGTTTACGATCTGTCTAACAGGTTATTAGATAGAACTGTTATACATAGAAAGTAGACCGTATATGGTAAGGTATTAGTGCATGCCTTGTTGTTGATATCCAGTGTTGCTGAGCAGAAATACATAATCATGTTTCTCTTAGTCCCCTCAAAGTCGCGTTGGATTTTCTCCTCAGCGTAAAGGTTAAGAGGCCCATCTATCACTGTTTTCCATGTTCCTAGAGCTAGTCTCTGGAGTAAATATATAGGCTAATAACTGTGTGTTTACACAGCTTTTTTTTTTAAATGGCGGGTGCTGGTGTTTCGCGTGCGTTTGTCCAATCAACGAACACTAACATCACTGGTAGTTCCTACAGTGCTGGTTTAGACCAACTCTGAAGTAGTTAAATTAGTTCCTAGAACTAAAATCGTTCCTAGTTCCTGAGGTGCGAGCACGCCAAAATCAAAATACTTCCGCCAATTATTCTAGAAACTGTGAAAAGGTTCCTCCGGTGCGAAAGCCCCTCATGTGAATTACTATTTATTTATTTTACATTAAAGCATGTTAACATTTTTTATTACAACCAATACACAAAATATTGATATTTTAAAAAATATGTTACTTTTAATTTTACTCAAAATAATTGTTTTTTTAAGCTTCTTCTGTATTATTTTTTTCCTAATTTGATGTGTGACTTCATATCATAATAAGAATGTTCAATGTTGAAGGAAGATCTTCTTATGTTCACTTGAAGGCAGCATTAGTATTTGTCTGGTCATGAGATCTCAATGTCAGTCCACATGAGGGACCTGTTCAATGTCAAAATAAAACCACTTTAATTAGGACGTACTCATAAGGCACTCTTCAAGTATTATTTATTTTATTTTTAGAGGAGGACATTTTAATGGGGCTCAAATGACTGAGTTCAGCTTTGAGAATGAAACCAACCTGCTTGTTCCTCAGTGAATGCTTCTTCAATCATCATGTCTTCACTTTCCTCTTTAATAAATGTTTGTTCTTCAGTATCTTCTTGTTTCACAATGAATGCTTCTATCTTAGTTTCTTCACTCTCCTCTTTAATAAACTGCATCTTTGTTTGATCCTCAGTATCTTCTTGTTTCACAATGAATGCTTCTATCTTCATTTCTTCACTCTCCACTTTAATGAATGTCATCTTGGTTTGATCCTCAGTTTCTTCTGGGTTCACACTCCTCACTTCTTCAATCTTGATTTCTTTACTCTCCTCTTTAACAAATGCCATCTTTATAATATTGTGTCTCGTGGATCTCAGTCACTTCAATTTGTCCTGTTTAAGATGAGAATAATTAACAGCAAGTAAAATTAATCCAAATTAAATCTCTGGGTCTCAATCAGAGTGATTACCCCCAGCAGTACAAATTAATAATAGAACACAAATGATACATACAAGTTTAATAGATTAAATTTTCAAGAAAACATTTGCAGTTGGTTTGTAAAAGTTGTATTTTGTGTGTTTGTTTTCTGCGTTCCAATTCACTTACTGTTTCGACCTGTCGTCAGCATGCGGTGATCGAGCTATTCGAATCAATGAATCATTACCTGTAGCATTTGATTCAATTGACTCGGGAGTATCAAAAAGCTCCGTTATCCCATCACAACTTTCTCCATTGACCGAATTTGTTTTACGATAAACTGATTCACGATATACGACGCGCCTTTTTATTACTCATGTGTGGATGCACTTAACTCCCAAAATAGACGTTCATTAATTAGATAAAGCAATACATTTGTACATTTAATGCAGAATAATTCATTTAAGATCGTCTCTAATAATTATAAAAATCGACTGAACGATTTTTATCGATTCAAACCATAGACTGTAAATAAAACACGTGAAATGCTTAAAACACCCCACAAACCTTTCTTCAGCCGAATCACAACTGAGAGGGGCTCGCGGCGCAGACTTATGACATCACACAGTCAGACCCAAAATAAAAGTCCCGTTCACACAGAAAACACACACATAGTAACTTTTTGGTAACTTCTTTTTCAGTAACAAGACATATTTAAATTAATGTTTAGATGCATTTTTCTAAAGTGCCATAGCAAAAACGATTCCTTTTCAAACCATTATTAGGGCTGCAGACAAACACAGAAACAATATATACAGTAGGTAACATGTTCCAATATGTTTTATAAATTGTGTCAAATTTAATAGTGACTATGTGTTTATCCTCTTTGATTAATTTTCTTGGCTTTGTAAATTAGTCGTATAAAAGCAATTGATGACCAGGATGAGAAGCAGCAGAGAGAAAGAGAGACAGAGAGGATGAACTGATGGAGTTCATCAGAGAAGAAGACATGAGGTTTCAGAGAGAGACAGAGAAGAAGAGGAGAGCAGGGAGAGGATGGACAGACTCTTCTCTCTACTTGAGAGTTTGCTTAAAAAACAAAGATTTTTTAAAATATATTAAATGAACCAAAATTAAGTCTTTGAATGCATTGTTTTATTTACAGAAAAACAGAGTTTGAGAACATGGAAAAACAATAACACAAAATTAAAATTGACAGTAACGGGAAAAAAAACAGATGTGGATGAGCCGCCACAGATCCTGGAATCCTCCATAATTTATGCGCTGTAATTCATGGGTATAACGTGAGCAAGACACGACAGTTACAATATCATGATTATGGTTAAATAAGACACCTATTATAACCAAATCACATTTATTTTTATATTGAATATCACAACATACATTTTGTATTCAATCTAGCACGTTCAAATATGACAACTTATACTAAATATTAATACATTCACAGTATATAAATATAATATATATAAATAGTCATTGATGTGTTACATACTGTATATTTATATAATTTTTAGGCACCATGAAAGTGGCTTGGCTTTTAGTAACTTGCGCTCCATGGCTAACCTGGTCCAGGGCAGGTTATGTTCTTCTGAGTAAGAGATCTCAAACCGAAATTGAACCAATCAGCTGTGAGCAAAGAGACACATGACTGATGCAATAAAGCCACTCCCCCAGTTTATACTCCAAATTAAAGGACACTACATAGTAAAAGTAGATTATTTTATATGATTTTTATAATTATTATACCCCTAATCCATTACACATGAGCAATTGTATTTTTACTATTATTATTAAACATTTAGTTTAAATGAACATAAATATAAACAGATAATATGTAATATACGTAAGATTTACACAATTGCCGTGGGCAGGTACCAAAGTGGCTATTGCGGATTGGACGAGATATCGCCCAAAATGCTCAAAAATGGCGACCAAGCCATCGTCAAGCGCTCACTGTTCTCCTTAACACCTGCTGGGATGAGTCTGTCGTGCCGCAAGATTGGAAAAAAGGCATCATAATCAAACTTATATTGACAGTAACAGAAAAAAAAACAGATGTGGATGGGCCGCCAGAATAAAGACCCTGGTATCCTCTGTAATTTATCTGCGATTGTTTTTTTACTTTTAGTGATTTTTCATTATAATTATTTTATATTATTTATATAATTATTATACCCCTAATCCATTACACATGAGAAATTGTATTTTTACAATTATTATTAAACATTGAGTTTAAATGAACATAAATATATACAGATTATATGTATACAGTACATCATATGAGTCTTTGTATACCGATTCTCTTGCGAGAAGTGAATCACAGCTACTCTACGTTTCAAGGCATGTGATTGGCTGTTCGCTGCTGATGTCACACTTTCATGTGCACACGCTCCATAATCTCAGGAACAAAGCCTGAGTTGACAGAGAAAGCTGATGATCAATGTCGTGGTACCAGCAAAGGCTAGTTGGATTATTTTTGGTTTTGTCAAATTAATACTAATCCTATAACGCTGAGTTTGTCCAACTTCCATCAGGGTATGGGTATAATAAATGATGGACATTAAAGTGTTTGGGTCCCACACCTTGTACTGGCCTTTTAGTAGTATTACTAACCCACCCACTACTAAGGGGTAGTGGGTGTTAGACGGTTACACGGGTACTGCCGTCTGTATGGAAGTAAAATAATGTCAAATGTTTTTGAAACAAAAAGCATGTTGAATTGCACCAATTGAAAAAAAATATGCATTGCGTTAACCATGCTTGCATTTTAATCAATTGTATTTTTAAGGTTTGCATTTTTATGGGCTGAAATTCAACATGGTTGAATATTTAAGCTGTGAATATTTCAATTAAAAACATTTCAAACACATTTTCAATATTAAAAATTCAATAATCCATATTCACCTTTCATATTTCACTTCCAAAATTTTCAAACTGTTTAAAAATACAACCTATAATATTCAACAGGAAATTTTCGGTCCATTTTATTTCGCCTTGAAAATTCGCTTCCACAAATTCAGTGGTTCAAATTCGACAGTAAATTCAACGTCGACATCCAGGAACTGCAGGAAAAGCAGTAGATTACCGATCATAATCTCCATCTGCTGTAGTCGGCTTTACCAGCAGGGGGCGCACGCGCGTGTTGACAAGCACCAAAGCAACAGGAGAGGCCTTCACAAAACGTCATTTGCTGAAATGGACAGAGCGATGAGTACGAGTTATTATTTATGTGTGTGGAAAAGGTTGATTAAGACACAAAACACACGAGCGTTTACTCAAGTGTCTTATGAGACTTATTTTTACCCCCGTGCAAAGTAAGGTGATTTGTCCACTGCAAAACTAAATTCTCTCGCCGTTGGCATTGATATTAAGTTTTAGTAAAACAACTGTAATACACTGAGACAGAGTGAATTGTTTGTTTTAGTCACTATGACGGAATACTAAATTGATGGCTGGGTTTTACATGATGGCAAAGGCAATTTTATTTAAATATAGCATCATTAAACACAACCAAATTACAATTATAAATTAAATTCAGCAATTATAAATTAAAAATTAGATCTCTACCATGATATCTGGTCATCTCTGTGTTATAACGTGAATTGTCTCCGCCATTATCCAGGGCTGCGTACAGTAGGGGTATTTGTCATCTTATTTTATATCTTTTTGTCCATTTGGAGCGCGCGTCACGTCACCTATTAGCGTCGCGCCTGCCACAAGATCTCTCACTGTTTACATGAACCAGACACTCCAATGAGAGCACATAAAGTGCAATCCATCTCTTATTTACCATTTTTTCATCTTATCGTATATTTTATTCGCTCCTTTGCCCGTATTGGAGCGCGTCTCGTGGCTCTTACTAGCGTCGGGACAGCCACACGATCTCTCACTGTTTTAATCTACCAGACACTCCGATTGATGCACGAAAACACAAAGCCAATGTAATCCTGCTCTTAGTTACCCTTCTGCCATCTTATCTTATATTTTATTTGCTCGTTTGTCCCATAGAGCGCGTTTCGTGGCGCGCCAGCCACAAGATCTCTCCCTATTACAGTTGCCTGATTCTCCGATTGACATTCTGAAGGAGAATGATTTTGACCACTCCATTACGTTTTGTTTTTTATAAAGCCTTTCTTTAAAGTGAATTTCGTTTTTAATAAATTGTATCTTAATTTCAATCAATGTTTATTCAACCAACTCCCTGGATTTAATAGCCTACATAAGAAGCAAAGCAGACATATTGGCATAGGCATAGCAATAAAATCATGAAATTTTTGCATTGCACATTTCTCACAGGCATGATAAATACATCAAGGTAGAAATGTCTAGCCTACTTTTAAACGAAACAATTCAAAACGAAAATAAATAGACTACTCTCAGATAATGTAATCCGTATGAAATGAGCATTTCTCTCGGCGCGTTCACTACTGCGAAGATGGCTCCAATACGACGCGCGCTCCATTATGGACAAAAAGAGCGAATAAATAAGATGACAAATAGATAGGCTACATAAGAGCAGGTCAGGATTGCACTGTCTGTTTGCACGTGTGCATCAATCGGAGTGTCTGGTAGATTAAAACAGTGAGAGATCGTGTGGCTGGCCCAACGCTTAGTAAGAGCCACGAGACGCGCTCTAATACGGGCAAAGGAGCGAATAAAATATACGATAAGATGAAAAAATGGTAAATAAGAGATGGATTGCACTTTATGTGCTCTCATCGGAGTGTCTGGTTCATGTAAACAGTAAGAGATCTTGTGGCAGGCGCGACGCTAATAGGTGACGTGACGCGCGCTCCAAATGGACAAAAAGATATAAAATAAGATGACAAATACCCCTACTGTACGCAGCCCTGGATAATGGCGGAGACAATTCACGTTATAACACAGAGATGACCAGATATCATGGTAAAGATCTAATTTTTAATTGCTGAATTTAATTTATAATTGTAATTGGGTTGTATTTAATGATGCTATATTTAAATTAAATTGCCTTTGCCAAAACCCAGCCATCAATTTAGTATTCCGTCATAGTGACTAAAACAAACAATTCACTCTGTCTCAGTGTATTACAGTTGTTTTACTAAAACTTAATATCAATGCCAACGGCGAGAGAATTTAGTTTTGCAGTGGACAAATCACCTTACTTTGCACGGGGGTAAAAATAAGTCTCATAAGACACTTGAGTAAACGCTCGTGTGTTTTGTGTCTTAATCAACCTTTTCCACACACATAAATGATAACTCGTACTCATCGCTCTGTCCATTTCAGCAAATGACGTTTTGTGAAGGCCTCTCCTGTTGCTTTGGTGCTTGTCAACACGCGCGTGCGCCCCCTGCTGGTAAAGCCGACTACAGCAGATGGAGATTATGATCGGTAATCTACTGCTTTTCCTGCAGTTCCTGGATGTCGACGTTGAATTTACTGTCGAATTTGAACCACTGAATTTGTGGAAGCGAATTTTTCCAGGCGAAATAAAATGGACCGAAATTTGCCTGTTGAATATGATAGGTTGTATTTTTAAACAGTTTGAAAATTTTGGAAGTGAAATATGAAAGGTGAATCTGGATTATTGAATTTTTAATGTTGAAAATGTGTTTGAAATGTTTTTAATTGAAATATTCACAGCTTAAATATTCAACCATGTTGAATTTCAGCCCATAAAAATGCAAGCCTTAAAAATACAATTGATTAAAATGCAAGCATGGTTAACGCAATGCATATTTTTTTTCAATTGGTGCAATTCAACATGCTTTTTGTTTCAAAAACATTTGACATTATTTTACTTCCATACGTCTGCAAGGATAAAGTATATTTATATATATACACTGTATATACAGTATATATATATTACGGGTGTAACGGTACTTGTATTCGTCCCGTACGATACGGACGTCACGTTCGGTGGATGCAACAACACTACAAATACATTTAGTCACAGGCGATCCACACTCCAATCCAGAAGGGGGCGTGTGCGGAAATGCAACACTGTTTTCTATCAGTAAAAAGCGCAGAAGAAGAAGAAGAGACAATTGGTGCGTCCTAATTCACATACTAGGCCCTGTCCCAAATGGCGCACTTCATGTGGACTTTCGGTCTCGTGGACTTAAATTGCGCGTGCTCGCCGAGTCTACGAGTCCGTAGGCCGTCCCATTTAGCATTTTAACGCTCTGAAGTGTGCTCAGCAGCGCCCCCTTTGTACCTTTGAAGCGGTCTTCCGCGAAGCCCGCATAGATGCAGACTCCACGCACTTCAACTACCCAGGAATCCTTGCGAAAGGCCAATCAGACAACGGATGGGAGGAGATTTCGCTCACGGACAATTGTTAACATGGCTGAGAAGAAAATATTTAAGTGTAATTATCATTTCGGTTTTTATGACAAGTTTATACAAACATTATGATCATCGACCAGTGGTTGATGTCTCAAACATAGGCTAATAATAGCGAGCTGAATAATACAATTGCATTATGATTCATTAAATACATAGAACAGAATGTCAGGGCTTTACTGAGTCATATGTAAACACAACAACAATAGGCAGCATATTTCCCCGAACCTGTAGCTCCTGTCCATAACAACAATCAGACCGTCTTCCTGTTTCCGGCGTGACGATCGAGTCTGTCCCAAAAACACCTCTCAATGCGCCCTCGCGGACTCAAGCTAAGGGCCCTATAGGTCTGCACTACATGACGTCACCGAAGTGTGGACTCTGAGGAAGTCCACAAGTCCGGAGTGTGCCATTTGGGACAGGGCCAATCTGTCCTAAATGCGAAAACAGAATTATTATGTCCCAAATCGTAGTATGTTGAAATGAGTTTTCCAAAGAGACCCGGATGGTCTACCATTTCCGGTTAGAATTCGACGGCAAACTCTAACGGCTAATATTCCCCACAGCTCATTGCCCTCAATATTTAAGTGTAAGCATCTAAACGTTTAGTGCTATTTAAAGTTATATTTTATTATCTTGTAATATTAATGGATTTATGTTGTGCAAAACGAGTACCGTGTTTCTCTTGACACTTAGCGCCTCATCAACTGGTGCATTGCCAACGACGCCCTTTTCACGGGGAGAAGAAACGCGGCTATCAAAGGTTTTGAGTAAGTAGCGGTCATTGACATTTGTATGCTTTTGTAGATGCTGTAGTATTTTAGTATATTTGTTGTGTCATAGGCTTATATATTAAGATTTGCTGTTATATTGTGTAAAAAGTGATCAGAGGATGTAGGAAAAGTCTGTCCCAATGTCTATCCCTCTGCTTTGTTATAAAAATCTTATAGTGACAGTAATTTTGTTGTAATTTAATATGCATCCACTGTACAATATTCCTCTTGGTTTTTAGTCCAAAAGTGTGCTCAGTTGGAGAAATCTTATGGATTATTTGTTTACTTTTTTTTTTTTTTTACCCGAAATGGGGCAGTGTGGAGCTCTACACACTCTCATGTAATGTCTGTTTTATTAACATTGGACAGAAAGTCCACAAGTGCTACTGATAGGTTTTAACTTGGTAACACATGTTTTGTGTTTGCGTTAATAAATTAGAAGAATTTCATTGATATGGCTGTGAATAACTTTTGGGTCCATAAAAGCTTTCATCCATGAAAACCAGTTCACTGGCCAAGTTACAGCAGCATGGGTTACAAAAAAGTGGGAAAATCTGAAGCAAAAATATTGAAGTAAGTAAATGTGATGTTGCATGTTGTCTTCTATTTTTTCCATAAAAATGAATGGGAGTCTTTTTAAATGTTATAGGATCTTAAGTGTCCACAGTCAGGGGTCATCAGCACAGAGGGAGGGGAACAGACAGCTGCATCCTGAAAGTATGGGGTGATGGATGCTGCTCTAAGCCATCCATCACCCCACCAGTGTTAATACAGTCTGGTGACCAGGATGAGGCTGTTGGTTCCTCTCCCTCTGTAGCTGGTCCTTCTAACTGTGGAGGTACGAAAAGAAGGAGAGGGTCAGGAGGAGAGAGCACATTTCTATCCTATTTGAGAAAGCTGGAGGAAAAGGCACAACTGAGAGAGGAAAGAAGAGAAAGAGAAGAGAGAGAGGAAGAAGAAAAAGAATTTAAGAGCGAGAATGGAGATGAGGGATGAGGAGAGAGGCAGCAGCTAGAGGAGAGAGGCTGCTCACTTTAATGGAGGTCCTCACTAAATCTTTAATGAATAAATAATTGTGATGAATTAAAAAAAATTGTGATTTTTCATTTTGTTTAAGTGATTGTGGTATTAATCCTTTCAGGCTTAAATTATATTCCAGGAACACAAATATGACCATTATTTTTTCTACTGTAAATGTAAAATCCATTGATAGTATATATTTAATAAAATACAGTCTTTATCAAAGTGATTTTCCTCATCATAGATACATTTTAAAGGATTACCAACTCTTTAGTACCACATTCATATGGAAAAGATCCATCATGACAGAAATTCTAAAAAATTATAAATTGTAAGAAATAAAAAAGCTATAATTTGAAACCAAAAACGCAGCATGTAACTGTTAAAAACTGACTACACACTTATTTGTAAGAAAGTTCGGGAATTATTAAATAATTTCGGTGTCCAGTGCTGTCACATCATGTCACGTGACAAAAGAACGAAAGACTCAGAAGAATCAGACCCAAAAGACTTGAGAGGTGAACTAATCATTTCTCTTTCCGGCACAGACAGCATAGCTCATATGGGACTGACGGGTAGAACGAAAAACTCGGACCCGAACCCCGAAGACTCGAGAGAGTAACTAATCATTTCTGTTTCCAATACAGAACCTATAGGATTAGGATGTTGCGCATGCGCGGTCAACACAAAATTAACAAATTACTCTCTCCCGAGTCATATTAAAGATTCGTTCAAAATGAACAAATCGTTCATGGCCGACCCATCACTATTACAGAACTCTGATTGGCCAGCTGTACATCTGCGTCTTCATGCAGAGCTACCTCGCAGCTTGAGCACACCTTTTCTTACTCTTTTGCTTGTATATATAAAATCTCCATTATGTTTAAAATTTTAACTTAACATGTTTATAAGAGTATGAGATTTACGAGTGGTTTCAGTTGTTCATACATTTTTTCGTAAATTTAGAATACATTTATGGAGCGAAAGTTATTGATTAATCATGGTTTGTTCGTGAAAATGTTTGTGCGTAGATTTCACATACAAATTTGTGCGTACGCATGCTTATTGAATGAGATCCTTTGACCTTCAGCACACTGCCAACACTATGCAAGAGTGCCTTAAGGTGCATATCTGCTGGCAATTCCAATTCCCATTGAAACTAAGCTTCATTGGAAAAGAAAAACCCCATCACCGTCACTTTTTATACAAATGAAATAAATTTTGCACAGATACATATTTTCTGGTGCCATTTTAAATTGCCATGCCATTTAAAACACTTTTCAGAACACAAATAGTGTCTCTCTTAACATCTGCGTGACTTCATCTCTATGTGAAGACAATATAATATTTTTTTTTCCCCCAGATTGAAGGTGCAGGTGATTTTTTTTATTGCTTTATTTCTTAAACCTCTTGCCACGCACTGAACTCTGCAGTTTCTTTCCGTGATTACTTTGTAAATTACGTTTCAGGTCTCTGTGAATATGTGGAACTATTCTTACATTGAAGACATGTGGAGCCTCATGTGATTGTTAAGGTTTCCTTTAAATCTGAAACTCTTTTCACACTGAAGACACTTGTAAGGCCTCTCTCCAGAGTGAACTCTAATGTGAGTCCGAAGGTTTCCTTTCAGTGTGAAACTCTTTCCACAGTGAGAGCAGGTGAAAGGCTTCTCTCCAGAGTGAATTCTTATGTGAACATCAAGGTTTGATTTGTTTATGCAAGTCTTTCCACAGTGGTGGCACATGAAAGGCTTTTCACCAGTGTGAGTTATTACATGTCTCTTAAGGTGATTGCTGTCTGTGAAACTCCCTCCACACTGATGACATATAAAACTGCTCTCTTTTGAGTGAATCTTCATGTGGTAATTAAGTGTTTCTTTACGTCCAAAACTCTTTCCACACTGATCGCATTTGAACGGCTTTTCTCCAGTGTGACTTCTCATGTGAGTCTTCAGATTTCCTTTTCTTGAGAAACTCTTCCCACACAGTTTGCAAATATAAGAGCTCTCTCCAGTGTGAATTCTCATGTGGGTATAAAGGGTTTCTTTACGTCTAAAACTAATTCCACACTGAACACATATGAATGGCTTTTCTCCCGTGTGAATTCTCATGTGAGTCTTCAAATTTCCATTTAGTGAGAAGCTCTTTCCACACAGTTTGCAGGTGAAAGGATTCTCTCCAGTGTGACCTCTCAAGTGGGCATTAAGGGTTGCTCTGTACGCGAAACATTTTCCACACTGGTCACATGTGAACGGCTTCTCTCCAGTGTGAATGTTCATGTGATTTTTGAGGCTAACTTTATGACAGAAACTCTTTCCACAGTGATGGCACATGAAAGGTCTCTCTCCAGTGTGAATTCTCATGTGAGTCTTAAGATTTTTCCTGAATCGAAAACTGTTTCCACACTGGTGGCACATGAAAGGCTTTTCTCCGGTGTGAGTCTTTACATGATTCTTAAGGTGTTTCCTGTCTGTGAAACACTTTCCACATTGATGACATATAAAACAGTTCTCTTTTAAGTGAATCCTCATGTGGTAATTAAGCTTTTCTTTACATCTGAAGCTCTTCCCACACTGACCACATACAAACGGCTTCTCTCCAGTGTGAATTCTCATGTGATTCCTAAGAGTTTCTTTTCGTGTGAAGCTCTTCCCACACAGTTTGCAGGTGAAAGGCTTCTCTCCGGTGTGTACTCTCTTGAGGACTTCAAGGTTTTGTTTTGGATTAGATTTAATCTTCTGAGCTCTTTTTTGTGAGGTCATTTTTTCAGCCAGTGTGGATTTTTCTCCAGTCATGAAATCATGATGTTTCTCATATTTATTTTTCTTTTCTACTTCATTGAGTTCTTGACTCTCCTCTTTCAGCGGCATGAAGTCTAAGGTGAAAAGACAAATACAAGTTACCACCAGTGTCACGAGTTCACCTGCCCATCCATCCTGTCTCGATTAATTATGGCAAACAAATTTGACTGTGAGTGTGACAGTGTATAAACATTGGCCAGAGTGGTGTATGGGGGCTCTGACAAAATATGCTGCTGTGGCAATGGAGAAAGTAAAGGTAAAGGTAGAGAAAAGGAAAAACAGCACTTCTGATGAAGCGATCACTACTGAGATGACATTTAAATATAGAGGAGGGAGATCTCACTGATAAGCAGAGGTAAACCAGAAAAAGAAAACCATGCACAGCAAAAACTCCAGTGTTAAACTCTCCAAGGAGTTTATTTGGCTCCACACTCAAGAGTGCTAAAGTGTTAAAATATGAGTGTTAAAGTTAATGAGATAATTAAGTGATTAACTGAGTAATAATTTACCATTATTGAAGACACCTGATGTTAACAAGCAGAATCACCAAAGGAGATCAAAAAACTAAATTGTAAGTCACCATTATGCTGATCGGTGTTGCTTTAATTTGGCTGCTGTAACTGAGTTATAACAGCCAGATGAACAATGAGAAATGCAATCATTTTTGAAGGTACAATTGTAGTGGATGGCCTGCAGAATCTTCCCCAAGCCATGTGCTTGCTCTTTGGACTCATTTGTGCTCTGCATTTAGAGTATCCTCTAGTACTGAAGAACACCTTTGATTTCATTCATAGGGTAATTTTGTCACTCAGACACAAGTCTATCAAACGAAAATACAATCCCTAAATAATCGTTTGATGCAGTAACCATTACTGAGTTATGAATATGGTAAATCACTACTGAAGAATATATTTAGCTTCCTATTGGAAAACTGGCAGTTTGCTTAATGTTAAGTGATTGGTTGGTACATTTTCAAGAGAACTAGGAAACTTGTTCATTACTAAACAAAAAAACCTGAAGGATGCGTTTTGTTTCCTGTTGGAAATCTCTTTTAATGTTAAGTGGCTGATTGTGTTCTTTCATTTTGGATTTCACCACTTAATGAAAAAAGAACTTTGAAACGAAATGAATTTTTATTTTATTTCCTGAGTGCAGTATGTGCAAATTTTCATAGTTGTTGATTTGATGGCATGCTGTAAGTAGTGACTTGAATATGGAACAAATAAATGTCCAAGTGTTGTGCTAACAATCTGTTGTCTGTCTTAGTATTAACTCAAAAGAGAACTCCGGCGCAAAATGAACCTTTGGTCTAATAAAACATTGCTACCTAGTCAACCGTTCTCTGAGATTTGTTTTCATGATAATCGAATGTAAAGAGTTTTATCTCTAAAAACTGTTTAGCGTATAACGCTAGTAATGGGGGCATTTAATAAGTAAAAAGAAATCGCTAGTTAATACCACTAACAAGGCTCAAAATAGCCCCACACGAACACAGTAACATAGGAGCCATCTTTGGAAAACAGTCTCGACTAGTCAAACCACGAACGACGTGCTAAGTGAGCTGAACTGTATGAAGTTCAGTGAACTTCTGAACTGTATGAATGGCGTTCGTGGTTTGACTAGTCGAGACTGTTTTCCAAAGATGGTTCCTGTCTGTATACACGAAGTGGACTGTCTTTATAAAATATCTTCTAATTAAACGGTCTGTACACTTACAAAGTTCTCAATGCTTCGTTTTGCATGTAGGGACCCTCATTATGTTACTGTGTTCGTGTGGGGCTATTTTGTGCCTTGTTAGTGGTATTAACTAGCGATTTCTTTTTACTTATTAAATGCCCCCATTACTAGCGTTATACGCTAAACAGTTTTTAGAGATAAAACTCTTTACATTCGATTATCATGAAAACAAATCTCAGAGAACGGTTGACTAGGTACCAATGTTTTATTAGACCAAAGGTTCATTTTGCGCCGGAGTTCTCCTTTAAATTTCTCAAGGAAGTTGTACTCAAAACTCTAAGGCAGATAGGCCTGGAATTGGCTAAAATTTCTGAGGGCTGAGTTACCAATACTTAAGTTTTAAAATAAATATTTCAGTTAAAAAAACATCAGTTTCAACTGGTTTTCTAAGTAACCTCAACTTATTCCTTTTTATAGTGTACATCAAACTCACTGAATCACACATCTTGTTCATGATGTGAGGTTTTGATTATTTTCTTTTGCTATGCTTAAATGCTTTGGCAATACAAATGCAAAAATATTGATATTGCAAAGGGTTATTTTTTGCAACACCCTTAAGTTTAAGGGACACCTAAGGGCAATCTTAAGGGAAAATTACACTGGATGTGCTTTATGTGACCGGGCATTTGCAAGAAACAGATAATGAGGCATCTTTTTCACCAACACTTTCTATTCTTTGGTTCCCTTTTAATATTAAAAGAAAACCTTGCTATGTATTTTGCTAGACTAACTGAGGGGAAATTTTCATATTTTTCAAAAGAAATTACAATGATCTCACCTAAATGTTTGCTCATTCAATGTATTTGTGTTTTTACAATAAAATAATTTTGTTGCAATAGTTCACAGACAGCACAAAGAAGCATGATAGTTCTAACAGTAGTATTCAGGTAAATACCACAGAAATTAAATGATCAAATGTAAAATATATCTGCATCCTCTTAACTGTATGAATTAAATAAGGATTATTCCTTAAAGCTACAAAAACGTATTCAGACAAGAGCAGTGAGCAGTTCTTCTTTTGTTGTTTGATTCGCATTGATGACACAGACAACAGTTATAATTAGGCTACTGCCACTTTAAGACCGAATGCACGGATCCACTGTACTGTTACACAAGTTTTTTCTCACCTGTTTACATTCATAATCAATATAACTGACTGTTTGCATAAATACTCGCCAAGATGGGCATTTTGACAATTTTGTGCGTTTGAAAAATAACTGTTTGAGAGGTGGCTTTATGTGTGCGTGCTTTGGCTGAGAGCGCACAAAACAGTCTCTCGTTAGGACATTCTTCAAAAATATCATTCATTATGAAGGTGGGGGATGAGGTGGTGGCCCTTGGGGCCCTGTGTCCCCTACGGCAGTGATTCCCAACCCCCGGTCCCCGGACCGGTGCCGGTCCGTGAACACGTTAGTACCGGGCCTTGAAATATTCCCAGATTTTTTTTTTTTATAATAATAATTGTGTTTTTAAAATGCTTTTTAACATGTCATGTTATTTTAATCCAAAACACAAACAATAAATAAATACAAATAAATAAAAATATAAAAATGTGTTTCTTTGAGCGCCTTGCGATTGCTTAGCAACGCGTCGTATCTGAACAGACTGCAAAAAAAAGCGCGGTGCGTGCAGCTGAAGTGACAGAAGTATGTGGAGAGATGAGCGGGCTCAGCAAACTTCAATAGCTAATTTCATTGCGGACAGTTCCGGTAAAAGGAAAGGAGATGACCAACTTCAAATATAGCGAGAGAATCGTAAATACGATACCTCATAAATTATGAATGGATTCACGACAACAGGCGATTCCGTGGCGTCAAATCCGTTGTGTTGAAAAACTGTGCAATGAAGCCGTCAAAACTGCAGCGGCACTTAACCACCAAACACCCAACTCTCAACGACAAAACGGTGGAGTTTTTCGAAAGAAAGAAACGTGAGTTGGACGCTCAGCGGCAAGTTTTGATATCCTCAAAAATGATTGGCTAAAATCACTGTGTTTGCTATTGTATTCTGAAACTGTCTGACTTTTGAAACTGTTACTATATAGGCCTATAGTAGGCTGTGTTATGTATCCTGCTGGTTGACTTTATGATTAGTTATTTCTGTTTTGCACATGCATCGCCACAGAGTTAACCATTTCAGACAGTACTGGACAGCCTCTGTCTCGTTCACTTCACGTCTGTGGGCGTTACGCGCAGCTCAGTATGGCCGCTCCAATTTACCTTCAATGAAATCTAACCTTAGTGTCATTGACAGAATTACTAAAAAATATTTTGCTACCTAAAAGTTAAAGATTGTTTGTGTCACGCATGCATGTCTATTTCCCTCATATTAAATATAGCAGATCAGAAACTCCCGCACACTATCGTAACTTGCAATTTAAAAAATATGTTTATTTACACACAACGTTTCGGTCACACGACCTTCGTCAGGAGTGATATAAAATATAAAATATAAAACATATTAAATATAAAACACATGTGGACTGATATGTTTCTAATGTCTGAACTCCTTTATTAATGGAGTATATAAACAGCCTTTTCAGTATATTAGTATTAAATGCATTTTCTGAGAATTAATATTTAAATTTATTACTGCAAATTTTGAAATGCGCGCTCTTTGGTCCATCAGTGCTTGTGTCAACATATATTGGAAAACATTTGGAATGGGTCAGACATAATTCTGACCACTTATTAAGTTTTCTGCGTATCAAATGCACGTAAAAACTCATTTTCGCGTATAAATTGCACGATAATACACAATGCATGCTAATGCATAATCCTTATGTGAATTTAGGGGGCGGCCGGGGGTGGGGGTTCCAACGTCTATGCACCTGCTAGTGAGTGAGTGCTATGTGGGTTGCTTTTGAAGTAGACCTAATTGTATGGGAGAAAAGAGAAACATTTTGTGAACCGTTCTGAAAGTTTAAAAAGATTGGTATACAAGTAGCCTTCGTTGCCAGTTCATTATATGCAAATAAATGATAGGCTGTTACTGTTTTACACAGTGATATGTTCCGAATCCAAACGATGCATCTTAAAATTGAGGCATTCAAATTGACAACTGGTCCCTGGAATTTTTTTTATGAATATGCTGGTCCCTGGCACAAAAAAGGTTGGGAACCCCTGCCCTACGGCATCTGTCCCTGATGCCTTGCAATGGCGTGACATAAGCTGGGTACTAACTTATGCTGTGGTCACAGGTGGATTAGAGGCAACATTATCATTTAACAATTACCAGGGCTCTCTAGTCCCACACATTCACCGTGAGACACACGCATTTTAACCAGTTCATATACCTTGCATTTCTCACGCTGAGAAGTAAGGGATAACTTGTCCCGCTATGCAATTGATGGACGAGGCGCAGGCATACAGAGGGAAGTTCTCTGCTGAGTTCATAGCTGTCTCAAGTTATACATAGTTAAATGCCACCTACCAGCCAATCAGAAATTAGAATTTGTTTCCGGGTAAATTACGTGTTCGTTATTAGGCAACACGTGCACACAGTTGGAAGAGCAAGATCTGATGAATGCGGTTTGCGGTAGGTAACCCCTTCATTTTTTTTTGCATTTTGATTTTAATATTCCTGGACGAAATCTCACCTGTGATCAAAGACAGTGAGAGCTGATGTTGAGGAATATTGCCAAATTCGAGCTCAATTAATTTTGATGCAGTCAAAAACTCTCCAACTACTTTGCAACCTGAAGCTTTAGCTTAGGCTACCTGAAACGAAGGAAAGGATTAGAGATGCATTTCATTATTTTATTTCAAATTCTACTGTATTACGACTCTTTTCAGCTATTTTAAGACTACATCTCTTAAAGCAGAGCATTCTGGCTATCATTTCAGTAATGTTTTATATCCTGGCAATGCTATTTCTTTCTAGGCACCAAAGGGTCAGCCCCCTAAAAAGGTTGCCAGATCAGAGGAGGTGACAGAGATGGTGGAGAAGTTTCGCTAAAGTTTAACTTGACGAATGCGAATAAAAAATTTAAGGTTTAGGTTCATTTTTGTTTTAAAGGTGACCGGTTTGAGCAGATTTGGAAGGCTGTCTAATAGGTGCGTCGAAGCTTTATGCTATTTATGTTTTTTTATAGCCCCGAATCTCAAAAAATTTAATTTATTGATAATTATTATTTTTTAATAATTTTGTATTTATTTTAAAAAATTCACCGGGTAATTTAATCTATCCTTCGGAATCATGTATTAAAGACTATTAAAATGTGTTCAAGCAGATCAAAATTACTATGGTTACAGCATGCTTGCATTTAGAGTGCGCACCAAAGGATAGAGAGAGAGAGAGAGAGAGCCTGAAAGAGCCATCGGTTAACTTCATACCTGTCAACACTCCCATTTTTCCCGGGTTTCTCCTGTTTTTTAGCCCTATCTCCCGGACACCTCCCGGTTTGTTATTTCTCCCGGGAAACTCCCGTAATTTGCATGGCCCAAACTCCTTTATGAATAATCGGACCAATATGTTGGTCTAATGGTGCTTTTCCACTGCTGGTACGGCTCAGTGCGGTTCGGCTCGCTTCACTTTTCCACTGCGTGGTACGACTCGGGTCGGCACGGCTCGGTTCGCTTTTCCACTGCAGTTAGTACAGCTTCAAAGTGGGTGGGATTATGGTCTGACCGTTATAGTTTATCCGCTCCTCTGCAACCAAGGAGAGGAACATCTGCACTTCGTCCACTGCATGACCACGATTCAGCCATTTTTTTGGGGAAGTTTTCTTTCTTTCTTTTTTCTTCAAGCAAGTCAAGCAAGTAGTTTTAAAACAGGTGCTACAGCGGTGGCTGTTACTGGCTATTTAAATCTAGCGGGTTTGATGTCTCGCAAATACAAATGACGCTGGTAGTGACGATTCTGTCTGACAAATCAGTGATCTGCAGTGTGTTCACGTTACATTTTAGTATCGGTACGGTACGCTTGGAACCTCGACTGAGGTGGTAACATTTAAAGTGAGCCGTACCATGCAGTGGAAAAGCTCCAAAAGTGAGCCGTACCGAGCCGTACCGTGCCATGCAGTGAAAAAGCATCTGTAAGACTGGAAAACTGGTTGAAGAGACCTCACCACTGGTCTATGAGATGAAGGACCTTGCTGCAAATTAACTTTTGAACATCTCACACACACACTTCTTCCCCGCATCCCCAACTCTTGCAGAGATCACTCACACAAAAATCTATATGGTTTTAATTTGAACAACTGTCATACAGTTTTATACATGTGTTTAGTATTATTTGAAATGTCTACAAGTGCGACTGGTACAAGTGTCCTATTTCCAAATAAGTAAAACAAAAAGGTAATAAGGTTTTTAAGAGTTTTTAGATAACATACACACAAAGGAGGATGGATGGGTAAACCCGCCTGCTCTCAGAAGGTGTGAACTCAATGCTAATTTCCACTGTTAGCAAATGGTACCATGTAAATCAACTTCTGCCCCCAGTAAGTCTGGGGGGTAAACACAGTAAGTTTCCTCTGTGAACTCATGTTTACATATGAAATGAGGTCTGGCTATATAATGGGATGCAGCGGAAAGTTCAGGGCCTTTTCTGTATCTCAGATCAGCCCGTGAGGCTAGGGGTCGCGAGACTCTCAGCTTCACGTAGCCTATTTATCTATAGCCTATATAGCCGTCTTCTCTTTGTTCCAGAACATTTGATGTTTTCTATTGATTATCTTTGAATATTTACCTGACATAATACAATTTTTATATGTGATTATTCTAACAGACTTTGACTTTATTTTCTTTAGAGTTAAAAGGAATAGTCAAACATTCACGTGTATTTAATGATGCACAGATATCATTGAAAAACCTTTTCATTTATGGAGTCAGCTGAAATAACGAGTTAATACATAAGATAAAATGTATTGCATTTAACCCAAAACACTTTGTCTGGAGAAAAGACGGAACACGCGAGAGACCTTCACCGCTAATTTGAATGCCGCCATTGGATCGAATTAGACGGACTTACACGCCATAATGTTGACCAGTTGCCAGATCTTGTATCAAATGCATTATATTCACACAATCCACACACCATATACAATTTCAACCCATTTGTCATCTCAACCTGGCAACCTATACCCCAGTTGCACAGTCGCGGAAAACTTAACCCGAAAGCGAGGAAAGCCTTGCTTTATGAGTGAACAATTGAACTTTAATTGAACTGATTAGTGCCAAAAACATTGATTAACTTAAGAAAGAAACAAGTTACTGAAACCAATCTTTAATGCTAATATGTAAATTGCTCATTTGCCTCTGGACACAAAAAGATCGCACTGGTGTTTGATTGAAATGTAACATCTATGCAAAATAATCCTTGAAAGATTTCTGATTTAAGGTAATTGCTGTTTGGAATATGTGATTGTGTATTGCCAACAATAAGCAGAAACATTCTCATATTTAAGAATCTGTTATCTGCTTGACAAATAATTTATGCTACTGCCCACTGACATGCTTTTAAAGCTATTGTTATCCAATTTTTATGACCTTCAAACACCTTAAAATGCACACATGTAGGTCTGAGAAATCTAAATTTTCTCGGGGGAGTATGCCCCCTGCATATAGGCCTGCATTATACATTGTTCTCTGTTTCGAATCATGTTATCTTATTACCCACCCCAGCCCCTGATGTTTCAGGTTCAGCCCCAGATGTTTTTAAAACCTAGAAACGCCCCTGCTGACTAAGATAGCCAAACTGGTAATCGTTCTTCCCCACTCGCATGCAAATGTAAAGAGAGTGTTCTCCATGGTGGGTTTGAACAAAACCAAAACTAGGAACAGTTTGGCCCTGGATGGAACGCTATTATCCATCATGACTGTGAAAATGGCTGTCCTTGAGCCACAGTGCTTTAAGTGGGAGCCTCCTATCCCTGGTATCAAGATGTGCAACAAACATGTACAACACAAAACACCATTTAAAAGCTGAAATTTGTACACACACAAACACACAGCTTGACATACATGCTCAGGGCAAGTTGTTATGACGGAGTATGTACATTGAGCACTGCTGTTAAGTTGGCTCGTTTTGAAATATAAAACTATTTATTTTAAGTGGATGAATTTGTCTTTTTATCAGATTTACCTATTGTTATCATTTCTATTTGTCCTGGTCAATTATGAACAATAGGCAAAATTGAACTGCTAGCATAAATTTGAGCGAATTGTGTGCATGGGGCCGAGGGGCGGCAGCTGCAAATATTTGGGTTGCTCCTCCCCTAACAGATCTCACTCCAAACTTTTGATAAAACTAGAGAGCCCTGTATTACTATTATTATTATTAGTATTAGAACTATTTCCACTACTACTATTATTTTTATTTGCCCTCTTCCTCATTGGCTGTGGTGAGGCATCAAGGAAAAACACTACGCCGGTTACACCCATTGACATGGCTCACACGTGAGGCTGTAGTGTGTAAGCGTCCCAACCCCCATAGATGGAAAAGATGTGGAAAAGATGAAAAGTGTGGCTACATTTCACCAGGTTCGATGCCAACAGCACGCAATGTAATATTTGGGACAAGATAATTGCTGCCAAGACCGGCTACACGACAAATCTGATGAAGCGCTTGACAGTAGGGATGCACCGATACCATCTTTTTCAGAATCAATCCGATCCGATACCAAAAATTCTGAGTATCGACCGATCCCGATCCGATACCAGCGCCGTTTTTTTTTTAATCAAGTAGAACTTTTATAACTCTTAAATAATAACTCTTAAATAATAACTCTAAAAGAACTTTTAGAACTTTTTATAACTTTTATAATATGTGTGTTGAACTGATAATCACTCTTTTGTGTGTTAAACACAATCTACTTAATACAGACAACTTCATTATAAAGAAAAACTTCATTATAAAGAAAAACAACAAATCTAAAAAATAAATGATCATAATCTATGACAAAAATGCTATTATAAACTAGATTAGTGGATAATACACATTGCTCTTTGTATTGTTGTAAAATACATTCATGAAAAACAAGATGACAAAAATCAAAAAGATAAATTATTTTAAATATAGCCTAGGGCCTAGGCTACTAAAAAATTGAGAAATGTTTTAAATGTATAGCACAGCTGTTTAATGAGGCAGCAACATATGATAGATAGGACAGAACAAGAAAGGCTATTAATAATCTTTTATTGCGTCACTGCATTGATATGAAAGGCTCCAATACATCGCGGCACAAAGCGCTTATGCGCATCCCGAGCGCAGAATGATGCGCTTGAAGCCACAGTGAGTCACAGCGCAGTCCGCATTGAAAAGTTCAAAGCACAAAGGAAATACATATTGATGCGTAGTGTATTATACAGTCTCTATCTATGCAATAGTTTATTGAGCCTTTTCTTTTAACAGTTTTAAATTTCAGTTACTGTGTGCGCTCTGACTGTACTGTTGTGATCTAACCGACACCCGGTAGAAAGTAACATGATTAAGTTACAGCAATAAAGTCCAGCAAGATAAAGTTGTTTTATGCGAAACAATAGACCTTTATCTACAGATCAAGTATAATAATAGTAACATTGAATCATCTTGTAGAGAGTTTCATCGTTGACCGACCGCGACGCGCTGTTTGATGCTGAATGGAGAATGACTGACAGCCGCAGCGGAGGGAAAAGTTTACGTGATCTTGAATTTAATGGCATAAATATTAATTTCTATCTCACATAATGGCTTCAGAACACTTATAATAGAGTGCACGAAAACTTTATGGTACTTTAGAATGTTTTGTGCCTTTTGTGGGGCTTAACAATAACACGCACAATATCGGATTTGGATCGACCTCGTCTGATTACCCGACAAACCGGCAAAAATGGCAGTATCGGAGCCGCTGAGTATCGGATCGGTGCATCCCTACTTGAAAGCGCACGGAATAAACTTAAGAGCAGAAAGTTGCTCCATCTTCGACTGCAAGAGGAACTGCGCGTCACATAAATGAACCGAAACTCAGTGAGGCTACTTGCCTCACAGAAATGAGAAATAGGCATATAGAAAGCTTGAAATGTCTACTTTTAAACGAACCAATCTGAATCAAAAACAAATACGCATTGATTATGTGATCCAAATGAAAGGTGCATTTCTCTCTATAGGCGTTTGCTATACTGCGGAGATGATCAGTCAGCAACGTCCACTTCATCTTAGTCAACACTGACTCAGAAAACACTAGTTTATTAATAAACAATTCAAATGTATCCTTGCTATTTTTCCCCGACATATTCATAATCATTAGGCTAATTTTTCCAGTGCTTCTTAGTGGCAGATTTGATGCGTGTGCTTGGCATATATAGCACGAGGCATATATATTCAGCCCCCCAGTGGCCTATATTAGTCTTTGAGTCTGTAAAAAAAAAAGTAAACAAACTGAAACAATAAAACCAAGTTTTCTTTATAGGTAATATGTAGGGCTGTCAAACGATTAAAATATTTAATCGCGACTAATCGCATTAATGTCATAGTTAACTCGCGATTAATCGCAATTATTTTTATCTATTCAAAATGTCTCTTGATTTTCTTTTTGTCCCATTATTTTTTCTCATTTTAATTCTCTTATCAACATGGAAAAGTGGATTGGCTTGCTTTGTGCAAATGTTTTTTATTGAAAACAACATTGAAATACTGTGTTCAATTTCACACTAACATTCTCACTTGGAGCAAATAATCTCTCAATGCACTGTCCATTAATAAAAGGGTGAAAGAAATACTGACGAGGTCCTGATATTGACGAGGGGGTGGAGAATTCGCATCAACTGTGTGTGTGTGTGTGTGCTTGTCCATCATCAAGTGGTATTTCAGACTGGACGCGCTGCGATGATGATAGCTCAGTTCACAACGACAAAACACACAGATCACTTTGTAGACGGTGGGCCGAACGCTGCTATCTGCTTTAGTTTTTGAAATGATAGATCCTCGAGGATAGAGTAGCTGCTTTTTTCACATAAACGAAATAATTTTTTTCTGAACACGTATCCGTTTGTTGGCAGTGTCAAGTCGATCATAGTTTTTTGAAAACTAAATTTACGTTTAATAAACGGATTAGGCAAACGCGAGGGAGTACTATACATCTAACCAATCAAAAAACGAATTCTATCGTCACGTGACTAACGTCTGCCAATAGTATTCGTTAAAAATATATTACCACGACTGTAGCGTAGCACATGCGTCCTCTAAGCCAGCCACATCCATGAGTTCACACCATAAAATCTTCACAATCAAACATTTTCCAGCAGGAATCCTATCCGAAGTCAACATTAACAGCGGCATCCAAGATTCCAGGTGTAATGGCTCCGGTAAATATAGCTGTTTATATCTGTCTTATAACGTTAGCTAATGTTAGCTTAGTGCATGAACTCTGCATGAACTCTGTGAACCGTTAACATATAACGTTATTCCGTTTTATGTTTGTATTTACAGGTAACGTTACTCTTGTTAGAAATGACATACAGATCACAGAGAAGAAAACATTTGTTTTGAGGAGATAGAGAGTAGGGATGTTAACCGTTTGACCGATGGTTGACCGTATCAACGTTAACAGATCAAAGTTGTCGGTAATCGGTTAAAAAAAGTGATCTCTAAATTAGGCTATTATAGACAGTGGACTAAACGCTACTACAGTTAGCCATCTCATTCCAAGGTATTTTTGTGTGACGTGAACAAATCCCTCACACTACATTTTTCATAACTCGCCTGTTTGTACTTAATAAACCAATAAAAACATTTGGCGCGAGGTCACAGCGTTTGGATTCGCGCGCTCACAAGGTTTGCGAAAAGTAAAGGCTACAGGCTAAAACACTCGAGATTAGAGCCAGGGCAGACGACAGGAGGAAGCGTGCAAAGAAAAGTAAGTTAGTGTGTGGGTTTCACCAAAAAGAATGACACAGATGTAAGTTGGAACTGGTGTGATGCAGTGCTTAAACACAGTAGTAGCACATCATCTATTTAAATTAAAAGTAAATTAGGATATGAAAGACGATTACTAGACAGATTAAAGTGAAAAAGATAACATTTATCATATAAGTTTACATCTACTAACTACATCAACTAATAGCTAGTCATGGAAGAGATGACATGTAACGTTATTAGCTAGCTACATATGATTACATCAACTAACGATTCACACAACCTAACGTTACTAGCTATCATGGAAGAGATAACATGTATTAAATAGGTTTACATCAACAGCAGATATCCTAATAGCTAGTCATGGAAGAGATACCATGTATTAAATAACATTACATTACAATATGTATTCTTAATGTTATACATTTTATCATCTAACAACAACAAAGTAATTAACTAACTTTTTTACATTTCTCTTGCCACTTGCTAGAAAGACGCCTACAGTGATGCCTAATTTGGGAAGTTCTCACAGTCCACACAAAGACACATGTCTGTACATGGGAGCTCATTCAATTTGCATGTGCATCTTCCTTTGACACATTGTGTTTTTTTACAGCAGCAGTACACAAGCTCCAAGATGCCGACAGGGGCTGGGGGAAGTGTCATCCAGTCAATCCCAAAGAAGTCTCCCTCAATCTTCCAACCATGGGCCATTGGTGGGGGAACATCAGGCTGACTCTCCAGGGACCTTCTGTATATGGCTGCCTGGTAGTTTGCCCGCTGGGTGTGGTTATGCAAGGCATCTCTGTTTGGTGGTAGACTTCTGTCTGTGCACTTTCCACTCTTGAACAGCTGAGACCTTGCATAATTGACATCCCTACAGTCTTTAAGGTCATAGAGCGCACAGGTAAATGCTTCTGTAGCTTCATACAGATCTGCTGGCAGTTGAAAAGCTGTTCCCAACCTACTCATTGTGGCACAATGGTCTTCGTTAGAAAGCAGTGTTTTAATTGCCTTCACTTTACCAACGCCATACAGAGCACTTACTGTATCACAGCCAGTGAAACAGTGAAGTCCAATGAGAGCATGTGATATTTTATCACCTAGATGGCTCTGTATTTGCTGTACATGTATGGTGCGTTTGTTTTCTCCTTTACCTGTGTGAAAGTAGACGTTTGCTCCAATTTCCCTGCAGAATGAAATGGCCAATACAAACACATCAGTGTCAGGACTGTTGATCACAATATTTGTACTGTACTGTGAGGCATGCGCACAGTGAAGCAACAGTCGAGTGTCTGCCTCCTCCTGTATCGTAGACAGTGCTGGCAGTGGTAACACCTCAAGATCTGTGCCACTGTTGTTTTTTCTGATTACGTGACACTCAGAGCCATGTCCAACTACCAATGCAATGTCCTCAATTTGATCTATCCTAGACTTAGACCACGACTCAAAGAAAAACTGTTGCAGTTGCTCCTTGTTGTCACCACAAGACAAGAACTTGGACCATTGTTTTGGTGTTTTCTGGTCAGCTGAATATATTTTAGTTAATTGACATCCTTTTGTAGCTCGTCTGTCTCGTTCCGCGTTCTTTATGCTCATCTGTTTGTACGTATCAGGGACAAAATGCACAACTTTTGATTTGCTTGCTTTGGCTGCATTGATCATGTACATAAGTACATTGTTGGCAAATCTTCCGAATGTATTTTGGGGTTTCATGACTTGTACTAGTGCCATTGCATCACACACCCAGGTTGAGCCATCAGGGATTTCAACTGTGGCTGGTGGATTTACTGACCCTTCTAGAAAGTGCATTAATTTGGCTTTGTCTGTTTTTACAATCGAGCCATCAATGTTTGCAATTGCTGCAGGCAAGGGCCCCAGACTATAGACCAGCATTTCCCCTATGTCTATCTTCCTCACTGTTCCAACCACAATAAGCCTTGCGAAGAGATCTCTATCTGCTTTGAGGGCTATCTCCCGGCCTCTCACTTTGGTGACACTTGAGGTAGCTGTGTCCTTAAATGTCTTGAGTTTCATTTTTTTCAATGGTGCATGAAATTCAACCTCATCTGTGTTGAGACGATGCTGAAAGAATTCAACAAATGCCTTCTCACCTATTTCCTTTGCATTCAGCAGATCTGCAGAGATGGCTTCTGATGCTACCTGACCTGATGTAACATGGTAAAGATGGTCTTTTTCCAGTGTTTGATCAAATGGGTTCATCATGTGATGTATGGTTGACAGAATGCTCTGAACATCTTTTTCATCCTGTTCCTTTCTTTTCTCATCCAATTCTGTTCTCTGTCTCGTTGACGTGTTCTGCCCAGCCATGTCCTTGACCTCCATTGTGATGGCTGCTCGCTCGTGCTGTGTCAGTGTCCACCTGTGGACTGCACCTTTGTTCAACGAAAAAACTGTAAGCCCACCTTTGGTCTTTGAGTCCCTGTTTGCTGTCTGTTCTATTACCTGGTCACATGCAGTGCCCAGACTGATCTCATAAAATTGCGTGTGTATGACACGCCAATTCGTATTTCCATTTTTGGCGTGCTATCAACACGCACAATCGCTTTTCAGCGTGTTTATGAACGCAGTTGACTTAACGTTATTACTGTATATATAAATATATGACCTACCTCCACCCCGTCCCTAAACCTACCCGTCACTGGGGTTAATAGCATTTATGAGTCTTCCCCTGCCATCCTAGGGAAAAAAAATATCGCTCCCCAGATGTAGATCTACATTTTGCTTCGTTTCGCTCGGAAATTTAATGGCGTGTACATATACGCGGAATCACTTGAACATTAATGGCGTAGACATACACGCATACACGCGGATATCTCAAAATGCGTATAGATAACACGCCACTTGACTTGAAAGTGGCGTGTCTGTTTACGCAAAAGTCATGATGTCATGTTGCAGTGCCTGTAAAGGCATATGCCTGCTGCCTCTGTGCCACAAAGTCACCTGATTGTACCTGTATGTAGATTCTTGGATGAGTTTCCTTTAGAATGTTCATCTCCTGCCAGTATGCTGATAGGTATCTACTGTAATTGATTCTGTCGTAGGAAAAGAACCACGGCAGCATGAACCGGATGCTGGAAAGATGCAGACCCCAGTTTGCCTCTCGTGTGGCCCTGATGAATGATAGCAGATCCTCTACCATTTCAATGTAGGAACTCCAAAACTGGTATGTCTTGCTTTCTTGTTGTTTGTTGAATTTGTCATAGCCTTCAAGGATTGTGTTGAACACCTGTGATTCAATAATTACTTGACATATTTCTTCAGGAAAGGCACTTTGGAGGTCAGCAGCAACTTTTAAAGCAGCTTCACGACAGTCTTGAGAAAGGGTTTCAAGGTAGGCTTGCCAGCGTAACCTGTGTAGTGCCTCACACATCAACTTGTGGCTTCGGATGCTTCTGTTATATTGGTGACCTGTTATAACTCCCCCAACAGACCCAGCAGCAATAACATCTGCCTCAATCAGAATGTCTTGTAAGCCAGCATCTCCAAATCGCTTGCCAATACAGGACAGGAAAGCCATACATGTGTGAAACTCCCCCATTCTAATTGTAAGTCTTTCCTTGTATGTTTTACTGTTCCACCGTATCTCCTGAGCTTTGGCATAGATGGCTTGGTCAAAGACTAGAACTATCTCCTGAAGTTGGAGTCTGTCTGCAATTTCTGTTGATCTTTTAAGGATGGTTTTTACAGTTCCCATTTCTGTAGGACTTGCATCAATCACTGGAAGGTACCCAATGTTGGTTGGTGGTGGAATTAGATCTCCACGGATCACTGTGTTAAAACCAGTCCAGGAAGGAAGGACTTTGCCATGGACTGCAGTCTTCATCAGGAAGTAGGCACCATCTAATTGTTGTGCTGCTTTCCTGGTAAGGATGTGGGTGTCTCGATTTAGTTCCACTTCTTTTCCAAAATGTTCTGGGCCTGTTCTCTTCCCTCTGATGTATGTCTCAAGGTTAGTAGGGGGTGGATCAAGAGACCTCTTTCTTGTTTTCTGTAAACACTGATGGTCAGGGGTAGCTTCATTACATGGAATCATTTTTTGAATTAGTATGCCATTTGTATTGTGTGTAGTCCCCTTACCAGACAACATTTCCTCTCCAAAATCATTATTGTCCCAAACTAGAGTTGCTTGCAACTGTACTTGCATGTTTTGGGGGATGTAAGTGTCACCTCGTAGTATTTGTAGCTGTGCTAACGCTGTGTCATGTTCAAGTACCTGAGAGTTAGAGGAACAGTGCCCCAGACCATTCAATAAGCCTATCAGCTGAGCTGATCCTGTCATGTGTCTGACAGCCATGGCTAATGCACAATGTTTGGGCACAAGCCATCTCCCTTTCATTGTTAGCTTAATAACATCCTGGCCAATTGACACAATCTTCTCTGCCTCCTCTTCACTAACATTCACTCTTTCATTGTCAGTAGAGGGATCTGTTGTCATGGCTGTAGTCCATGCAATGAAATTGAATAGCTTATCTGGGACCAGATTTGATGCAGCTGACATTGTAAGTTGTTGTGCTGTTGGTGGCCATGTGAGTTTGGGTGTTGCCTTGCACTTTTCAATTATGGCATCTTTCAGTGTCATGGCTGCATGGAACAAGAGGCGGGTCTCATTTGTGTCATCCGTTTCAATTTTTTTCGTGTCGTCTTCATCTGATGATGAGGATGAAGATGATGACAAAGATGATCCAGCTGTGGCAAATTCATCTTGGACCATTTCATGTGGTGTCAAATCCTCAACATAGACAAAATCATGCCTTGATAGTTTTTGAAACTTTAGAAAAGGATACGACTTTTTTAGTCTCACTTTTAAGGAACCAGATTTGTAAGAGGAGATGTCAATTCCTTCTGTTTCATGGACACATTTCTTGAACAGTGCATTCAACTTTGATAGCTTAAAGATGAACTAAGTAACTTTTTTACCTTAACCGAACAGCTTTGGAGTCATTGTAATGTTTATATTAATGATTTCGTGTTGAATGGTGGTCGTCTCGCACCCCCCTGGTGCCTGTGAGCCGCAAAACCACCCTTGCAACTTTGGGCCGGCGGGCCGCCGGCCTCAGTGTTAGGAAGTATCGTGTGATATCAGGTCTCGCGAGGTAACGAATTGCTTTACGGCAAAAAAACAGATCTGATAAAATGAGCATCAAACAGAAATAACCCGACGCCGTATACATGTGGTGTTGGGCGCGCGCAGCTCTTAAAGGGGCCATACCTTATTTCCACTCGTTACAGCGTCCATCCTACTGAACAGGTACCGGTGTACAGGGGGAGGGGATCCGGCCGTTAGTGCGAGCCATCTCTGCGTGAGTGCTATTCACGACAGTACAAGTACTCCACAGCGACTCTAGGGGTCGCCGTTTGACAAAAACAGAATTCCTACTGAGTGCTGCTTTAAGCACCTTCCGCTTTCTTAGCAAACTTTCCTCAACCACTGTTGTACAGAAATGCTTGTATCCAGTCTGAAACTGGCTGTTTCCTGTGCAGTCATGTTCATCTGTTTTGTACAGAAATACAGTGTAGTTTCTGTAGCATCTGAAATGATACATTGCTTCTGAGGCAACAAGGTCCATTCCACGTATTTGTAGTAGCAGATTTTCATCCCTGCGTGACTCCGCTGCAAGAAGCAGCTTACCAGCTGTCAGTGTTTCACATTTTTGAAGATTCTCCTTTACCCTCTTCCGGTTATGTTTTTGGGTGAAATATTTATCACTTCTGCATATTATGCACTGCCTTGGAAGGAGATGTGGTGCTCTTTTTAGATGACCTGGAACCTCTGTTGTGGTTGAGCGGAGAACCCTAACCTCTGTTGGCGTATTATCATTTGTTTGTGTGGTGTAGGCTTCTACATCTAATATATTGCAATGGAAAAGATGAGGGAAAAACAGAAAAATGTGATGACTGCATGGATTGTAGTAGTAATGCTTCCAACTTATTAGCAAATAACACTTGAGATTCAAATTCTTTAAATTGTCAAATAAAACAAACGACAATTGTTTACTGTAATAAAGCTTTTTCCCCCCTTTTGTTTAGTGTATTAATTACACTGTTAACTTTCGCTGTAGATTTAGCAGCACAGTACTGTAAAAACCTACAGTACAATACTGTATTTCTATATTACAGTAAAATACCGTAATTTGCATTGCATTCTGGTTAATTTTGTTTGAGCGGGAACATTTTACAGTACATTTTAGTGTTGCTGTAACCTAGCTGTAACCTGGCTGTAATATGCCAGGCAAAAATACAGGGTTGCTGTAAACAGAGAGCGCGCTGCCTGACTGACGTCAGAGCACAACTGCGGCAGTTCACTCACTCTGCGCGGATATCTCACTCTGCGGATATCTGGAAATTTGGTAAGTTCATTTTGAATTTTATAATAAGGTTTTAGGATTTTACGCTATAGTGTGTAGCCTACATAGCTTTTAATGTGAAATGACAGTGGAAGTTTAGCCAGCGACGGTTGCAAAAACACTGTTAAAGGAACACTCCGACTTTTTGGGACTTTAGCCTATTCACCTTATCCCCCAGAGTTAGATAGTCCATACATACCTTTTTCATCTCCGTGCGTGCTATAAGTCTGTTTGACGCACCCACCGCTAGCCTAGCTTAGCACAAAGACTGGATGTAAATGGTTGCAGCTAGCATACTAATCCAAATAAGTGACAAAATAGCGCAAACATTTTCCTATTTACATGTTGGGATTTGTATAGTCACAGAGTGTACAAAAAACAAAGTCACATGAGACACAGACATATTTTAACCGTATAAATACTGGGAACTATATTCTCTGAAGGCGAAGCACTGTTACTTGGGTGGAGTGATAACCGCAGCACCTGAGACGCGCCGTGGTGAGGAGCAGAGAGTTCGTTCAGAGTTTGGGTACGGTACGTCTCAGGTGCTGCGGTTATCACTCCGCCCAAGTAACAGTGCTTCGCCTTCAGAGAATATAGTTCCCAGTATTTATACGGTTAAAATATGTCTGTGTCTCATGTGACTTTGTTTTTTGTACACTCTGTGACTATACAAATCCCAACATGTAAATAGGAAAATGTTTGCGCTATTTTGTCACTTATTTGGATTAGTATGCTAGCTGCAACCATTTACATCCAGTCTTTGTGCTAAGCTAGGCTAGCGGTGGGTGCGTCAAACAGACTTCTAGCACGCACGGAGATGAAAAAGGTATGTATGGACTTATCTAACTCTGGGGGATAAGGTGAATAGGCTAAAGTCCCAAAAAGTCAGAGTGTTCCTTTAAGTTTGTTAACGTTATCTGCTCTTTCACCCTGCTGCTTGTCCTGACATTTTCAAATCTAACGTTATAACTCCGTGAATTAACAATAGGCTAACGTTACCTTACGTTTTATTTCGAACAAAACAGATTTGGTGATTGCGGGAACGGTGGAAAGACAAATCGAGATGGTCTTTTGTGAGTTTTATTTTGTTTCTGTCGAGTTTTAATTAAATGTGTTTTACGATGGTCTGCGAGATAAAATTACTGCATTTGACATCATGTTAGTCTAACTGTTGGGCCTATCTCTGTAGGGAACACCCGAGCCTGTCAGTGGTAAAAACAAGCACTTATAATAGACATAACGTTATATACATTTTGCTCAAACTGCTATATTTGCAGTCCGTTTCCCGAATGACGAACTTGATGATTTTATGATCAATACTGGACCAAATTGAATAAGTCGTTTAGACACAAAATAAGACGCGTGCAAATAAGGCTTAAAAATACTGCACTTTCCTTTGCAACGCAAAATGGGTGATTTATTTGTGCTTAGAGAGATTGGCTATTGGTACCAGTTTAGTCTTTTACTTCATTTCTTTTTAGGCGGGAGACCCATTTATAATGATTATTATAATAATTAAAAATATAAATAAAGGTGTAAATTGTTGAAAAACTTAAGACTATCAGAGTTAATGATATATTAGCCAATAAAGACAAGTCAAATGGATGCCAAAAAATCAAGTTAGAATATTTAGAGAGGTCAAGTGAAGCTTATGTTTTATTTACCTAACTTAGATGTATTGTAAGCAGATTTATGAGATATTTCCTCAACAAGAAACACATAACCGTTAACTGAATAATATTTATTTTGATTTCTTACAGCTCTACAGTGTGGGACAATTTGCAGCCTGGGAAGGAGTTTTATGTAAGTATTAGCCATGTTAATACAATGTTTTAAACTTAAAGTTTTAAAACTTTTTTTTTTGTGGCTGTTTTTGTTATTTCAACAGAATTCTCTCTCTTCCACTGTCTGTCTGCTCATCTTTGGTGCTGTGGCTAACAGATTTTGTCATATGTGTTTTTGTGTGTCATGTCTTTTTCAGTTTTGGTCATCGGTCCAAGGTTCCAGTACCACCTCAAAATCCCCGCCAAGTTTTTAAAGGGCTAGTTCGGCCAAAAATGATATTTAACCCATGCATTACTCACCCTCAAGCCGTTCGAGATGCATATGTCAATCTTGTTTCAGACGAACACATTTACAGTTATTTTAGAAAATGTCTTCGACCCTTCAGTGGATATAATGTGAAGCAATGGGGTCCACCTCCTTCAAGTCCCAAAATGTGCATACATCCTTCACAAAAGTAATCCATCCGGCTCCAGGGGGATAAACGAAGGCCTTCTGAGGGTAATCCGTGCGATTTTGTCGTAAAAATATACATATTTAAAACTTTATAAATGAAAATATCTGACTTCCGGCAACGATCGACGCGCGTTCACGGGTGATGGAAGTCGGCGTACGAGGTAGGACGTAGCGTAGGAACCGTCGTGACGTAGAACGAAGCTCTCAGCCAGAGAGCAGAGTAAAACAAAACACGAAAGCTTGTGAACGCGTGTCGATCGTTGCCGGAAGTCAGATATTTTCATTTATAAAGTTTTAAATATGTATATTTTTTTCGACAAAACCGCACGGATTACCCTCAGAAGGCCTTCGTTTATCCCCCTGGAGCCGGATGTATTACTTTTGTGAAGGATGTATGCACATTTTGGGACTTGAAGGAGGTGGACCCCATTGCCTCACATTATATCCACTGAAGGGTCTAAGACATTTTCTAAAATAACTGAAAATGTGTTCATCTGAAACAAGATTGACATATGCATCTCGAACGGCTTGAGGGTGAGTAATGGGTTAAATATCATTTTTGGCCGAACTATCCCTTTAAGTATGTCCAGCTATAGCTGCAAGTCATGCAGTTTCTCAACCTCTTCTTAAAGGGATAGTTCACTTTGAAATTAATTTCTGGTATGTTTTAGCTTACCTCAAGGGCATCC
The DNA here is from genome assembly GCA_030578255.1 of Tiaroga cobitis. Lineage (NCBI taxonomy): Eukaryota > Metazoa > Chordata > Actinopteri > Cypriniformes > Leuciscidae > Tiaroga > Tiaroga cobitis. The sequence continues at coordinate 9,888,010 of CM060594.1, read as the reverse complement.
AAGATGCAGGTGTCTTTGTTTTCGCATTAGTTTCAATTTTGATATTTTTAGGTCAAACCGTTCTTGTCTGTCAGTCATATAATGCAGGTCTATGGTCACTTCCTCAAAGAGCATGCACAGAGAAGTCCAAATTAAACATGATTTAATGACTCGTAAATGTAAGTACACATTGATGGCCTAAGACACGAAACGAGCGGTTTGTATGAGAAAACGAGCAGTATTTATATCGTTTTTACCTCTTGTAATCACAGCCACATCCAAGTGATCTGAGGGCGCGGGCGACCTGCATTATATTATATGACTGACCTAAAAATATCAAAATTGAAACTACTGCGGAAACAAAGACACCTACATCTTAGATGCCCTTGAGGTAAGCTAAAACATACCAAAAATTAATTTCAAAGTGAACTATCCCTTTAAATGCGTTCACCATACATGGTTTTAATAGTGTAATTGATCAATAAAAAAATTTTTTGACCAGAACATTGTTTGGATTGTCTTTTGATTTGCAGTTATTCTGAAGTTGCATTTTACCTATAGATTTATATACTGTAATAACTATATTATATAGTTGAAAATTACGTTTTGCAATAATGTATCAATATAGATATTACAGTACAATACCGTATAATTAATTACAACAGAAGCAGACAAAAATGACAAAATACAGTAAAAATACAGTATAATACTGTTTTGTAGTTTACAGTACTGTTCGTGTGTACTGTAAATTGAATTACAGTACAGTTACTGTAAATCGAAATACAGTACCTTGCTGGCAACCTTGCTGCCAGTACTGTACTGTAAAAATACAAGAAAATTGTTAACAGTGTACTCATGTGTAACCTGAACCCGATGATAAGTTCACTACATCAAATTCACTAATGGACCAGTGGCTCAGAGGATTTAGATTCGCTCGAGGAGAGAGATGATGCAGCAGCAGTGAACACTCAGACCAACAGGTAAGTTAACAAATTGTAATTTTAAGTAGACCAATATAACAAAAGATTTAATGCATGAACATTTAAATGAATTCAGAATTATTAATTTTCTCCCTTCCCTTTTTTTTAGAATTAATTCTTTGTTCAAATTCCTAGTTAACCCTCTAACTCACTTTTCTTTTCTTCACCATAGGATTTCACCCAGATTAAATTGAAATAAAATAAACAGAACAACCCATACACAAATGCACTTTCTTCACTTAAAACACTTCAAAGTATCCGGAATCAATTTTCTCTGCAATGAACCCAATCAGTTCATTAATTCAATTCAACAGTTCAAACAGTCCATGAACTGTTCAGTTCAGTTCAGTTCTGGAATCATCTTCCTGATGAAACGATTAGAAAATGCACAGTTCTGTCCTACCATTCAAAGGTGAACAATTCACTTTCGGTTTCTCTTTTCACAGGGAACAAGATTTCGTTCTTGGGTGGCTCGCCAGTCCAACTCCACTGTAAGACATCCAAAGAGGAGTTGAGACGGTTCACAATCCAGGATTGACTCGCGGTTCACTCGAATACCACAGGATGGATCGCACTCAGACAAGGAACTCAAATACAATGTGCATCTGGAGAACAGGAAAATTCCAGATGACAATGTTCCAAAACGTCAATCTCACACACACGGCTTCTCTCTGAATCATCAGTTTTCGCTGGATTTAGAGCTTAAAGTCTCCCGGGGCAGCAACAACCATCTGCTCTCATCAGATTCACGGAGGAAAAGAAAAATCTAGTACGCACTACTTTCCAAAGTCCCGCGATAGCGGAAGCTCACATGACGTCACTCAAAGCGCGATCTAATTGGAGGCCTTTCAAAAGAAGGTAATACTTATTGAACAATTTTATAATATTCATATTTATGTTTTGTCACTTTTATATCATTAATAAATCCTTTTACAACTTATATGTGCTGTCAAAATCTTTCATTTAACTCGAAGTTTATTCTGTCCCTGCCAACCCTTATTGGTAACCTGGGTTACACATGACATACATTTTCTAGAAATGTCAACCTTATTTTGAGTTTTAGCAACTACAAGCTGATACCAAGTTGGATAACCACTTCAAGTTGCTGCTGAGCCCTAATGGTATGCTTTTATTATTCATATTGACACAAGGTGTGATTACTGTATGCATTTTAATCTGGGCTCATCTAGTTACACTTTTTTTGTAAGTGCCTCATAAATGTAAATCCTCTTTTATTAGACTGTGAACCAATAATTTTACTACACTGTTTACAACTCTGCTCATCTGTTTCCCCAGGTAATCCCAGATCCTCAGCCCTCCTGTGAGACATCTTCTTGACCTGACCTGACTAAGCCCTGACACATTCTGCTGAGACAATGAAAATGCCTTTTGTTTTTCACAGTTCATCATAAAACCCTTTTAATGTTTTGCTCATCTGATTGATGGAGCACATTTCATGTTGAAAAATGTGTCTATAGAAGCCTTTTAGTAGTTTACCTTGGCAAAAATTCCAATCAATACACTGGGCTATGTCTGGCCTTTCTCTTAATACATCCATGGTCTGGCCTGGCAGGGTTTACATGAGCAGAGTTTATTTTGTGTGTGCATAGTTTTGGAGGGATCTATTTATTGTTGTTTGTTAAATGTTCTACCATTATATTACTGCCATGTAATACTACTAAAGCCTGCTTGACCAAATAGTTGAATTGGCACTTAGTTATAAAGGTAGTCATGATAAGATAATACAAATTCAACTTTTATAAGAATAAATGTATAATTAACTTAAAAATATATATATATATATATATAAAATTATATCTGTATTCAGATATATTTCACTATTTCTGAGATTTAAATATCAATAGCTTATGTTTGGGGTTAAAAAGGATTCTAAGCATTTATACCATGATTTATCCAAACATTTGAGGTCAAACAATTAGGCTACACTATAAAGCTGCCTTACAAACCTTCATCTTCCTGTACTGTCTTTTCTTTCTTCTTGCTGGCTCTCTCAATATTTCTTTTGTTAGCATACTGCATGTAGCATTCTCTATGGTAACCAACATGAATTGGCACATCTGGAATGTGGTCGCCTGTGATTTTATATTTTTCCACAGCTTTTTGGGCGATTTGGCTTTCTTTTGCATTTAAATTTACCCATTCTAAAGAACATTGTACAAACTTTATCCAACTTGTTAATGAAAAGGGTATGATGTTTGTTGATGTACAGCTAGTGACATGCACACAACACTCCATATTCAAGATAAAGTGTCTTATTTATGTTGGATATATAAATATAGGCCTACAATAACATTACCGCTATGTCACTCCCGCCCATTTCGAGGTCCTAGTCTGGCCGTCTGCGATTGGTTAGTATTTTTAATGAGTCAAAAACTACAATCCGATTGGTTCAGCTACTAGAGCTGTCCCGCGATTTGGAAGAGGATTGACAATCAAAACATACTTTTGTGAAAATATATGATCAAACCAGAATTGCCAACAAATTTTATTTGACTACATATAATGACTTAATATCGCACATGAAAAAAGCGTATACTCTATCGATGGAGATCGTTCAACAACACGAAAAACGCGTTCAGCCCACCGTCTATTTGGTCTTGTCAATGGAACCATTTGGCAACTTTTTAAAAGTAAACTTTCCATTCAGAATCTTATTGGCGTCCATTTCGGCGTCTCGCGCTCGTCATCCACTCAAAGCGTAACGTTAACCAACTATTTGGCCGGCTCGCAAGCCCAAACGAGTGTGTGCGGCGCGCCTGTTGTTTTGTTTCCGGTCCAGCTAGATCGCTTGCGCTTTGGTCGATGAAGCAACAAAACATCCTCGCGCGGCGCAAATTGAAATGAATGGGTTTCATAGCGCAGCGCCGCGTCCTGTTGTAACAGCATGTGGAAAAAAACTACAAAGTTTGCTAGGCCAAAAAGACCGTTAATCGCGCGATAAAAAAAATTGACGCCGTTAAAATGGGTTTGCGTTAACGCCGTTAATAACGCGTTTAACTGACAGCCCTAGTAATATGTAATTTAATCTTGTCAAAATGGGTTTCATAAAATTTTGTACAGAAAAAAGTATCATTCAGGAACCGGTATCGAAGTCAAGGTATCGGTGTCGGAACATGTTTGAACGATCCCCAGCCCCTCCCCCAACAACTTGATGAAATTAGCTTATTGTTGTTATTTATGGCTTTTTACTATCGTTATATCTGTTACTGATACTTGTCTAGAGATATCTTATTTTTTTGTATTATTGTCCTTTTTATGTTGCTTTTACTATTGGTATGTTATATAGCTACTCTGTGATTTATATTCTTCCACTCCCACATCTAGATACATTCACACACTCACAAATACACATACAGGAGTTAGGCTATCAGAATTGATTTATGTTGGCTGTTAGTATGTTTTTTGTCACAGTCTCACAATTTGTGTTAGCAATAGCATAATTATAATAAAAAAATATTCATTTCTGTAGAGCTGGACATTTTAATAAGGATCATATGACTGAGTTCAGCTTTGAGAATGAAACCAACCTGTTTGTTCCTCAGTATCTTCTTGTTTCACTCTGAATGTTTCTTCAATCTTCATGTCTTCACTCTCCTCTTTAATAAACGCCATCTTTATAATAGTGTGTCACGTGGATGTCAGTCGCTTAACCGGAGTTTCTATCTGTGTTTGGACACTCTGTCATGATAAAGATGAGAATAAAAAAGAAAGAAAAATGAAATCCAAACTAAATCTCTATGTACTATCAGCTCTAGTTAGTCAGCGCACAAGTAAGGGAGTCAGATTGATAGCTAACTTAATGGTCTTAAATTACCTGATTACCTAGAAGAAGAAAAAAAAAAAAATCAAAATTAGCTCTGCAAATTAATGAAAGAATACAATTTTTTATAGTAGGTTCGTATTTAGGCATTTATGCTTTACATTTGGTATTTAATGATAGACAGATTACACTTCAATGAAAACGTTTGCAGCTGGTTTGTAAAAGTTGTAAAGACATGTGTTTCTGTTGCATTTACACAGTTTTGACCAGCATGTGTCGTCAGCGTGCGGTGCTGATTCAATCATTATGTTAAACATTTGGTTTAATTGACTCGAAAAAGCCATCACTTGTCAGTGCCGAATTCGTGTTTATGATCAATTGATTCACGATATAGGGAGAGAAACAAGACGCACCTTTTCTGTCACTCATGTGTGAAAGCGCTTTACTGACAGAAATAAACATTATAAAATTGCATTAAATAAATACACAGTTTAAAAACACTTGTAAAAAAACTATACACTTGACTAACCCGTTTGCCTTGATTTAAACAACTTAAATACTTAAAACCACAAACCTTTCTTTCAGCCAAATACAACAGATGCAGGCGCACGACTCCGCCTTATGACGTCACACCGCCAGACCAAAATAAAAGTCCTGTTCACACGCTACTGTGAATAAAATCACAAAAGAGCACAAATTTACATACAACCTATATATATATATATATATATATATATATATATATATATATATATATATATATATATATATATATATATATATATATATTTCAATGAAATTTTAAATTTAATTTTTGTGAAGTAAAAATATATAAACAAAATATATAAACAAAAAATATATAAACAAAAAACCAATGATGCGCTGAAAATATTAACTAATGAAAGTGATTTTCTGTCTAAAAGGCAAAACTGTATGTTTGGTTGCAGAAAACATTTATACCAGATATAACAGTATTAAAATGTTTTTTTTTTCTTCTAATATTAAAAATGTGGACATGTAAAGTTCATTTGAGTCTAGAAACATCTGAAAATAGATATAAAATGTCAAAAAAATGAAGATCTTCAAAAAATCAGTAGAAGATAAATTAAAGAGGATATTAAAATACTATGTATAAATGTAATTCAGTCGATACCAAAAAGTATAGATAAAAAGGTTTATTCAAATTAATATTGAGTATTTCATATATTTTTGATCAAGGGTCAGTTGTGTAAGTTGCTGCCTATGTAGGGTGATTCAAATCGCTCACTAATGAGTGAACACAGACAAAATTTTCACCTGCTGAACAACAGAAACCTTCAGTTTTCTCAACAACAAAAAAAATCACATTTTAATTGACCTCACAGGACTCTTAAAGCTGCAGTAGGGAGTCTTGAGAAAACGTTGACTTAGCCTGAAAATTTGAACAAGTACAACTTCCAGGTCCCACCCCCTTGCTCTCTGCTGCGCTACAGCCCTCCCTCCACAGCTCGTCCTCCACAGCGGAGCCTGTCGTGAACGCGCAGGCTAGTAAACAGGGCCACCGATGACGGCGGATAAAAAGTTATATGGCACATTCACTAATAGGGACTAAACGTCAATAATATGCTTTACATTGACTATGGCCTGCCCATACTTTGACTACAAACTTGGTCCTCAAATCATTATGTATTTTCCAATAGCCTACATGTAACTTTATAACGTTGCACTCTTTCTATAAGTTATAAATAGCTAGTAAGATAACGTTAATATAACGGTAACTAACGTTACAGCATGTAAGTAATTATTCTAGCGATATATAACGCTAGATAAGGTGTGCTGGTACATTATTTCAGCAACATGACAAGCCAGTGAATTAGCAGGTTTCAATTGTTGCTTAGCAGAGTGCGTGACATTTTATCTACATGTTATGAGGCTAGAGTTTTGACACCGAGTCAATGGGCTCTGTGTAATTCTTTCTTTTTCGGTTGTTTATCGTCATCAGTCTTTTTCCTTTTACCTCTTTGTTTTATGAGCAGGTGTCACTCGAGAATTGGCAGTTTAGGTTGTTTCTCCGTCATTAGCACAGCTGCAGCTCGCCGGCAATCTTGAGTTTGAACGACGGCTCGCGCTCCGGCGCTCGCGCTGTGCAAGAGAGGGGTGTGATCAGCGCGTACACGAGCGTGACTGACACTGCTAAGACACTCCTCCTGGCTCTCATTGGTTGTTTCTGACCGGGAGCGTGTATTTCTTGCAAATGGCAATAGGACCACTGGGAGGAGCCAGAGGAGCTTGATTTTTACACAGATTATCTGTCTCATATTCTACTGTCAGGACATAATGACAGTTTTAGCAAATACATGTTTTCAAAAGTTACCTACTGGAGCTTTAAGTGAGAGTCTTCTGTAGAACTTCTAGGCCAGGAGCTGAAAACTATCCCAAAATAAATGACCATATCAGAAATAAACATATCTGAAATTGTATATATTTTTTATTTATTGATGTATAATAAAGAGGCAAACACTCTGGACAGAACTTTTCACAAACACTTTCTGTAGAAAACAGAGCCAAATGACCAGAGCCAGTTCTCCACAAACACTACTTCACAAACTTTGTATTATATAATACAGATAGACTTAGTGATGGTTAATTTGTCTACACTCATTTGTATTCACGTTGCAGTGTGTGTACCTTCCATGATGTGCCTCTTTTATTGCCTGAGAGCAATATATATATATATCGTACTCAATATTAATCATACATCAAATCAAATTAAAACTAATATGCGGATTATAAATATAGATAGATAGATAGATAGATAAAGTCTTTATTGTCCCATAGGGATAATCGTTTCCACACATCCTTTTTCCTTCTTCCATAGCACAGAATATCACTTATAAGGAACACATAGAAACATGTAACACATGTCCAAAATACAAACACACAGCTCATTAAGAGACCCACATAAACACATCAAAGTGAACTACAAGGCAACTGAGATGGGGGGGTGGCAGTATTACAGCTTGTTCAGCACTGTGATTGCGGTGGAGACAAAACTTTTTTTGAAATAGGTTTTAGTCCAGGTTAGTGCTCTGCTCTGTATATCTAACATTGGATATATACAGTGCCAATTTGTTCCTTAATAGCTTTTTGTGTTCGACATTTAGTTTTTCCCGGAATTAAGCCCTTAGAGCAGAAGTGCACAAACGTTTTACAACTTGCTTGAGGTTTGTGGACCGAGAGTAAAAGTTGCATTATATCAAACTATTATATTAAATCTTAAGTGGTTAAAGGACAAGTTTGGTATTTTACACTTAAAGCCCTGTTTTAAGATCGTTTCTGATGTAATAGAACGGTTAAGATTGAAATTTGGACACATGCTGCTGGCCCGAGAAATTTCGGTTTCTGTGGTTGCACCCCCCCCCCCCCCCCACCTCCACAATGGTTGCATATATGGAACAATCCCTCATAAACCGCATTAAACTTTAGTTTACAAAGAATTGAAACTCACCGAGTGGTCTGGGGTGTTCACTGATATGCTCACACAAATCGCTGCGAAAGATGCTTTCCAACAGGTTTTATCGTAGTTTTTGTCCCAAGTTGGTCCCTATGCAACCATTGTGGAGGTGGGGGGGTGCAACCACAGAAACCGAACATTTTCGGGCCAGCAGCATGTGTCCAAATTTCAACCTTACCCGTTCTATTTCATCAGAAACGATCTTAAAACAGGGCTTTAAGTGTAAAATACCGAACTTGTCCTTTAAAGATGAACTGAACTGAAATTTGAAAAAAGGTGATATAACAGATGTATTTTATTTATTATCATTGGTACAATTATTGAAATGGCAGAATTTGTTAAAAGGGATAAAACTGTACGTTGAAAATGTTGTTTTTGTTAAACGGGCGCCGCCATGTTGGATTTCAACATTCGGCTACGTCACCAGTGGTATGTTCCTGCACAACCGGAGGCTGCAGTTTCAGGACCCCAGTTCTAGGACTGCAGTTCCAGTGCCCGGTTGCATAAAGCACCTTAAGTGTAATTTTCCCTTAAGGCCGCCCTTATGTTTCCCTTAAACCTAAGGGTGTTGCATAAAAATACCCTTAAGTGTTACTTAACGTTTTTTTTAAGTGAAACGTCATAAACACTTACAATTTCCCTTAAATGCTGTTTTTTCACTTAAGTAAGCGTTAAGTGTTGCATAAAACCCCTTAAGGGTAATTTCCCTAAGTATAACTTAAGGTTTGGAAATCGTAACCTTAAGAGTAACGCGGACAAAAATAAGACGACATGGCTGAATTTATGGAACCAGCTGAAGATCAGGGAATAGGGAGAACCCTTTGGACCAATTTAGCGATGAAAAATTGTTGCAAGAATACCGATTTGATCGACGCGCAATATTTGACATAGCTATCAAACTAGACGGCTGTCTGTCTGTCATTACACGCGACTCGCATGTAAACTATCACAACGTTAAGTCAGTGCGCGCACGGAGAGTGTGTGGCCGACCCGTGCAGAAAAAGATTCACAGGAGAACGAGCTGATTCTGTGTTTTAAAAGGAATCATGACAGAAGAAAACAGGTATGCTATGGAAATATACTCAGCTGTATTTCGAGACACAGAGCCAGAAATGCATTCACAAAACCTAAACAAATGCCAAAGCATGAGACGGTGAACAACACAAACAAACTGCCGCCACTTTCGGAGCTAACGCGGTGTTGCGTGATAGCGTCACTGGACTGACACGTGATATTCCGACATGTTAGTGCTTTGCGTAATCCAGGATCGCTGTCGTGAAACACTTAAATGTTTCCCTTACCTAAGAGAACCATTTAAGAGATTATATGCAACACCCTTAAGTTATTCTCTTAGGTAAGGGTAAATCACCCCTTAAGTATCATACTTAAGGGAAAAACTTAAGGTGCTTTATGCAACCGGGCACAGGACCCTAGTTTTTTATGACAGCGCCACCTACCGAACTGGATGATATAGCGGCGGCTGCGGTTTCAGGACCGCAGTTTTAGGATCCAGATGGTTTAGTTTGTACATAGTATCAAGATCCACCTATTATCTTAAGTCTTGTTAGAAAAAAATAAATATATAAATATAAATATATATATATATATATATATATATATATATATATATATATATATATATGACAATATATATATATATTTTAACAAATAAGATTATGGAATAGAAAAGGTCCTGCAGCAGGTGAATAGAGCAAGTAGCATCAAGCTACATGACACAATTTAAAAGATTAATATTACACTTTTACTTAAAGCTCACTTTAAACCACCATCGAGTATTTGTACCATATTCCTGTCACGGTTTAAAATGGTTTTAAGTAAAAAAAAAAAGATGTTGAAAGATGTTATATTTAGCATTTTATATGCAGCTAATGGCTACACCTTGCTTAGGAATACTGTAAACATTCTTTATTCATATGACAATATCCCAAATCACACGAAAATCACACACAAACCACATATACTCGAAATCGTGCATTTATCTTCTTGTTTCAGGTGAAGAGTGTCTTAGCTTTGTTATCACGGAGGTCAGAATGAGAAAGTGTACACAGCCTACACAGGAGCGTCATGCAGAAGGGCAGGATTTATTGTCACGTTGAACCACTTGAGATGATTGACAGCTGTACAGCGAATAAGAGAGCGCTGAGATCATAACTGACGCTGGCGGGTGCTATATATTGCATGTATGTGAACACAAATTCCTGTCACTGCAAGAATTAATGTCACTGCAAACCAGTTTTATAAACAGTGGTCAATTATCGAAGCTGAGTCTTAAATCTTTCTAATGATATGCTCAGTTTGTCCAGATCAAATAAGTAAGAGTGTGATGTTTTAACGAATAATGAATGTTGAACAACAATAATCTGGGGCCGTCTGCGATCTTTGCAGCGAAAGAGGTTAAACGAGTGTTTTTGGTGATCCAGTTCGGTAGGTCGCGCTGTAACAGAAAACTAGGGTCGTGAAACTGCGGTCCTAGAACTGGGGTCCTGAAACTGCGGTCCTAGAACTGGGGTCCTGAAACTGCGGTCCTAGAACTGGGGTCCTGAAACTGCGGTCCTAGAACTGGGGTCCTGAAACTGCAGCCTCCGGTTGTGCAGGAATACCCTTCTCTACGTCACTGGCATGGTAAGCTACTCCGTTGCCAACCAACACCAGCAGAGCAGCCATAGCATGTTAATAGTCTGAGGCTAGCTGATGAAACAGAAACCAACAGGTCTAGGGGGTGTTCATACTGTATTGCCCCTGGCTGTAGTAATGAATTGTATAGGGCTAAGGCAGCTGGAGTTACGATACATTTTCACAGGCTACCTTTGACAAGGAAACCAGCCCTCAAGTCATGGCTAGCTGCCTTAAAACTGCCTAGCCCTCTGACAGCCCCTGGGTTTCGAGTCTGTAGTGAGCATTTCTTTTAGTGGCAGACTATTTAGTAGACCTGTTGCGATAGTCAATAAATAAATTAATCGCACGACAAAAAAAAATTAGCTCGATAATTTTTCCGGCCGCGATAATTTCCATTTGCATGCTTGTTTGTTTTCCTCGTCTCTCTCTCTCTCTACCAAAGAGACTGGATGACAACTCTCGGTTCCTTAGCGTAGGAAGAGTGAACTAGAGCTTATTCTGCCCGAGCCCAGCGATATTTCCCGACACTATCCTTGATACGTGCACTCCCAACGCAATAGAGTGCTGCGCGGCACTAGATCTGATGGCCGAGACTCGGAGTGCGAGCGCGGGCGGTAATGCACTCACTCTGTGTGCGGGTTGTGAATAAAACATAAAAACTTATAGATTTTTATTCATCTGTTGCAGAAAAGCAACAAGAACAACTAAAACAAAATAGAAACGATTCACAGGCCATAGTTTCTATTCATAACATTCTATTCATAACAATGCTATAACATAGCGTTGAGTGATGTAGTCAATCACAGTCATATGTGTTGCTTCTGATTGGCCATTGCGTTCAAGAAATCATTTAAGATAGACTCCCTTTTTGGTATTTATTCAAGTGCATTTTTTGTAACAGAGACTGTTCTCTGCAACAGATTGACTCCGGTGCAGTGTCCATGCTTCGGCACCTCACACACCCACACCAGTCACTTCACCCCAAACGATCCTGTGCTGTATGTGGAGCCTGAAACTGATCCTCCATTACCCCTTTTCCACCAAGGCAGAGCTGGTGCTGGTTCGGAGCCAGAGCCTAGTTTCAAATCGGTTCTTTGTTTTTCGACCACCAAAGCACCAGCTCCGAACCAGTAAAAGTGGTTCTTAAGTAGCACCAAATCATTGCTGGTCTAGAAGTAAGAACCGCTTACGTCAGCGGCTGGGGGCGGGGTTACCGTGACCAACAAGACGAACAGAAACTTGTGACCGCCATTTTTTAAATAGCAGCTAATCATGCTAATAGCAGCTAGATTGTAATCTCCGTTAATGCAAGTTGCGGCGAGCTGCACGAACGTGCTGGATTCACCGTGTTTGGATACCGATGTAGGTTTGCAAAGCCATGAGCATAAATAGTAACGCAAAGACCGGCATTGTTGATGGAAGGCTTGTTCGAGATGCATCGGAGCGGCGTGGACTGATCGGAGCTGCGGGAGTGTTTGGAGAGCATACGACTCCTTCTGCTTTTGGATCGCTCTCGCAGTTCGAGATTCGCAGTGCCGATCCATCTTGAACAAGCCTGGTGTGTTTGTGTGTGCCGCGCTAGCGTTGCTGGGCAACATGAGATGTGACGCAAGATCTGGCTCTGTGATGGCTCTCTAGCCTGTGGAAAGGCAAACCGGTTCTTTGAAAGCTCGTCAGTCGAACCAACTCCGAACTGGCACTAGCTCTAGCTCTGAACCACCACCTGGTTCTTGTTGGTGGAAAAGGGTGTCATGTGGTGGTGGTAGTCAGAAACTACTGGACTGTCCCTCACAGGATCAAATGCGTAACCCATACCGTTAAAAGTGCTCCTTTTCGTCTGTGTATTAGGACCTGCAGCTGTTGCCTATGCACCTTTGCGTGTCCTACCATGCCAGTGACGTCATCGAAACTGCCAGCGTTATACTAACAAGCGCAATTTTGTGTTGCTTAAAAAAAGCTATATTGATATTTTTAATTAAAATTTCTAGTGTAATTTACTTTTAATTGTCATAAACAACACGTTATCAACGCACATAAGCACGCATTTATTCCCCACTTGACCTCACATCACAACACTCTGAATTTTTTTTTTAAATTCAAAACATTGTACTCAGAATATAATCTAAAACATTATAAACTAGGTATAACATAAAACATAATTCCTACTGTTATAAGAATAGAAATGACAAACTCTTCAGACAACTGTATACAACTATATACATCTATTTACCACTTTTAATGCCAAGCACTATAAATGTTCACCATCGTGCCAGCGACTGAAGCGGTCTCGCGCTTCCCTGAACTCCATCTTTTTAATATTACTACGATTGTATCCGTTTGAAAGAAAAATGTCATATACACCTAGGATGAGGGTGAGTTAACCATGGGCTAATTTAAACTTTTGGGTGAACTATCCCTTGAATAAGCATAACAAGGGTACACCTGCCTGTTTATGGTCCTCGTGGGACCTTTGAGGACTTCGTGGAGTGGGTGCTGATCAGGTGTGGATCCCAGTTCACCGTTGGCATAGCAGACGAGTCCGTTCCATTGAGAGAAATCCCAGAGTCCATTCAAGTGAGTAACATTCTTGAGTCTGTTCCAGAGAGTGAAATCCCAAAATCCACTCTTGAGATTGAAACCCCCGAGTCCTCTCCAGCGAGAGAAATTCCCAAGTCCGCTCCGGTGAGTGAAATTCCAGAGCCTAACTCAGAGCATTGTCCATTGTCCACCGTCCATTATGGCTCTAAACTTTGTGTGTCTGGGCTACACGCTACACACCAGCCGCTGACCAGAGCCTGCTCCACTTCACAACCCCATAGCTCCTCACAAGAAAATTTGAGGTGGGCTATATGTGCCCAGCCATAGTGGTCCTCCCTGGGCCCCCTCGACTGCCAGAACCTTCTGCCCAGGAGGCTTCCTATCCAGCCTAATCCTTGGCCAGCTTCTTCTCCAGCCTGGGCGCACACCCGTCCACCCTCACCTGTTGAACTTTTTACGGTGCGAGGACACCCCTTTATTCTATTCATCAGGAACAGTGTTCATGTTTTATGAAGAGTTTACGTTAGTATTTTGTTTCTACCATTGTAACTGTTGTTTTTGTAACCATAACCCAAAATATCACTTTATTTATACATTGTGTCATTTAAAAAATAATAATTATGACTGTGCTGGCTCATACCGGCTCACTAACTTTTTTTCACTAAAATAATTGTAATAGCAAAAAATTGTTTGGGACTGCTATTCAATAGCCTTAACTTATACTGTTTATTTATCAGTGTTAGTGATATTCTTACAATTTATGTGTATCTAAGGTAAAGTGTGTGTGAACCATTTTTGAGCAATAAATTTGCCATGTTTTAATGACCATGTAAAAATGTTGGTCACATGGCCAAACCAGTTGAGAACCACTGCTCCACTGTATATTTAGCAAGGAAAGGCCACAAGACAAACTGCTTTGGATTGTTTATTGCACCAAATTGATTTGAAAGGAAACAGAAGGTATCAACAAAGAATCAACTGTGCTGATAAAAAAAAAAAATTCTTAATCTTGACCACTATTTTAAAATAAAAAAAATGAAAGTCAGGAAATTCAGATATTACAACAATAAATTAAAAATGGCTTGACTAAATAAGCTAGAAACATATAATCAGCAGAAACAATTAATGCAATGTTCATTTCTTAAAGGGTTAGTTCACCCCAAAACGAAAATTCTGTCAGTAATTACTCACCCTCATCTTGTTCCAACCCCGTAAGACCTTCGTTCATCTTCGGAACACGAATTAAGATATTTTTGATGAAATCTGAGAGCTGGATCACTCCTCCATACTAGTCCATAGGCTTCTTCAGGGATTGAACTTGCCGGCCTCGAAAAGTTAGTAAAGACATAGTTAAAATAGTCCAAGTGACTACAGTGGCTCAATCTTAAGTTTATCAAGCGACGAGAATACTTTTTGTGCGCAAAAACAAACAAAAATAACGACTTTATTTCAACTATTCATTTCCTTCTCTTTGGGCCTCTAGTTATTATAGTTATATTTATAACACAGAGTGTTAAACTAGTGTAATTGCATAGAGCTACGTCACACGTAGGCTCACTATTGGCCGACGCTGGTCATGTGCGTGATGCGTGTGATGTACAACAACAGAAGCGTACGCTATTACACTAATGAACTGACTCGAGGCCCACAGAGAAGGAAATGAATAGTTGAAATAAAGTCGTTATTTTTGTTTCTTGCGCACAAAAAGTATTCTCGTCGCTTGATAAACTTAAGATTGAGCCACTGTATTCACTTGGACTATTTTAACGATGTCTTTACTAACTTTTCGAGGCCGGCAAGTTCAATCCCTGAAGAAGCCTATGGACTAGTATGGAGGAGTGATCCAGCTCTCAGATTTCATCAAAAATATCTTAATTCGTGTTCCGAAGATGAACGAAGGTCTTACGGGGTTGGAACAACATGAGGGTGAGTAATTACTGACAGAATTTTCATTTTTGGGTGAACTAACCCTTTAACCCTGGTCCTGGAGGAAGCCCAACACTGCACATTTTGTAAGTCTCCTCTGTCTGACAGGTCCTTTAATGTAGTACTGACACTAAAACACTGAAAACTTGAATTCCTTCTTACAGTAATTTTTATTTTGGGTGAACCATCCACGATACATATTGTTGCATTTTTGTATTGCGATAAATTGTGACACGATATATTGTTATACCCCTAGAATTGAGTGATGCCTCTACATAGTTTAAATTATAGGACGTCTACCGCAAACGCTCAATATTTGAAACTATAGCAAAGATGACGGTCAGGTGGGGCCAGAGGATTACACATGCACATCAAAAAATAAAAAGGCTAAAGTCAAAGTATAAAGAGGTGAAGGATGCAAATAAAATAAGTGGTCATGAAGGTAGACAACCAGATATGGCCCACATCCAGCTGCGGTCAATTTGACACAGATATGCATTTTCTGTTGCCCTACTCTTTAACAAATAATACAGACAGGATCTCACATTTGCATATGTAGCTGTAACGCCGGTTTCACACTGACCGCGTTAGCAGAGCGTTAGCAGAGCGTTAGCAGCGCGTATCGTTTCGACGCCGAGTCTATTTTTGCTGCGCCGCTCACGCTGAATTAAAGTGACAATGCACTGATCATGGCCAAATGACCCCAAAAGCGCATTGATGATATCTATTGTGTTTTAAACAGTCAATCAAATGACCTTCAGCAATTTAAAAAAAAAAGTTCAAAAACAAACTTTTTGACAGATAAATATAGCACACATACAGTATAGACATCTATGATGTGCATGATTTTGTTGAATTTTTTACTCTTTTTTTTTTTTCCAGAATTTGCTCATTTACAATACGTCTCTATTAAGAACTTTGCTGTTTGTTAGACATTTATGAATGATCTTTAAGATGTTTATGATGGGTAATGTTTGTAAATTAGATGTGTATCACATATTTCAACAATCTAAATGATTTCGGAAAGTTTTTCTCTTTTGCGGGACGCTTTTCATGGAGATGAGTGCTAATATGTAAAAGTATGCAGATAATATATAACACTAAATATAATTCAGGTATCAAAAACCTATCAATATTTATTTATTCAAAAAAATATACAAAATATGTCAAAGTACTGACCACAACCTCAAAAGCCTGTACAAGCCATGATTCAGCTGCGCGCGACAATCGCTGCCAGCGTGAAAGCAAAAATGGAAAAATGGGCGTGTGCTGCTCCCGCTGTCCATACACACTGCTGACGCACTGCCTCCGCTCTGCTAACGTGTGCAGTGTGAAACCGGAGTAAGTGTGAATGGCAAAAAAAGTTATTACACTGATCACAATTGAATTGTCTTCCTCCAGAGTGAATGCACAGGTGATTTTTGAAATTGCTAGTCTTTCTGAGCCTCGTCACACCAAGGAACACTGCATTTTCTTTCCAGAATGAGTTTGCAAATGACGTTTCAGGATTGTGTGATATGTGAAACTCTTTTCACACTGAAGACACTTGTAAGGCCTCTCTCGAGTGTGAACTCTCATGTGAATGTTAAGGTTTCCTTTAACTGTGAAACTCTTTCCACAGTGAGAGCAGGTGAAAGGCTTCTCTCCAGTGTGAATTCTCACATGATCCTCACGGTTTGCTTTCTTTGCGAAACACTTTCCACAGTGATGGCACATGAAAGGCTTCCCTCTGATGTGAGTTTTTACATGCCTCCTAAGGCGTTTCCTGTCTGTGAAACCCTTTCCACACTGATGACATACACAACATTTCTCTCTTGAGTGAATACTTGAGTGCTGATTAAGGTTTTCTTTACATCTGAAACTCTTTCCACACTGACATATGAACGGCTTCTCTCCGGTGTGAATAGTCATGTGAGTCTTAAAACTTTCTTTTCGTGAGAAGCTCTTGCCACAGAGATCGCATAAGTAGGGACTCACTCCAGTGTGATGTCTCATGTGGGTATTAAGGTTTTTTTTGTGTGTAAAACTCTTTACACAATGAGGGCATTTGAAAGGTTTCTCTCCATTGTGAATTCTCATGTGAGTCTTAAGATTTCCTTTTAGTGAGAAACTCTTCTCACACTGAAGACACGTGAAAGGCTTCTCTCCAGTGTGAGTTCTCATGTGGGCATTAAGGTATTTGTTCTGTGTAAAACTCTTTTCACACTGAGGGCAACTGTGAGTCTTCTTTCTGGTGTGAATTCTCATGTGCCTGTTAAGGTTTGCCTTTTGAGTGAAACTTTTTCCACACTGTTGGCAGGTGTAAAGGCTCTCTCCCGGGTTAAATTTTTCTTCCAAATCATTCAGTTCTTGACACTCCTCTTTCAGCAGCCTCAGGTCTAAGGCAGAAATAGACAAATACCCGTTAACCACAGTTTAATTGGCACAAAGTAACAGACACGATGAGAAGCTAGATCCTATATTTCTTTAGGACATGCCCCAAATACAAAAAAAGAAAAGAAAAAGGGATCGAGTCTCTTCAGAAAATTTGGACTAAACAGCTCAATTCATCTGTATTAGGTTTACGATCTCTTTATGAACTTTTTGAAGCGTCAAAGTAGTAGTTGCGTTGCTGTCAATGGAGGGACAGAAATCTCTCAGGTTTCATCAAAAAGATCTTCATTTGTGCTCCCAAGATGAACAAAGGTCTTATGAGTTTGGAACGACATGAGGGTGAGTAAATGATGACAATTTTCATTTTTGGGTGAACTATCCCTTTAAAAAGTCAACAAAAGCCAAAAGTTTAAACTCAACTCTACAACTACGAGATACAAAGAGCTTAATGAGACTGAAATTAAAACACAGGACGACTGCTATGAAACTAACACAAAAAGTTACATCATGGGCAATGACACTTCTCAAAGATTGGATAATCGAGAAAAAAGATGCAGACGGATTACGACACGTTTGAAGCAGAAGATCTCAATAGATGCAACGGACATTTAATACAGCAGTGCTGTCATGACAACTCCGCCATCTAGCGTTTCATTACAGAACTTTTTATTTCAGAATGCAAACAGCCAGACCAACCCGATTAGCCACGAGGTGGCTAATTCGTATGAATTCATACGACCTCAATCGTACAAATTCGTACGATTTTTACAAGTTACCAAATTCGTATGAATTTGTACGAATGACCTACCCCTGACCCCGCCCCTAAGCCTACCCATCACGTGGGTTTAGACAAATCGTACGAGTGAGGTCGTACGAATTAGCCACCTTTTAATCTCTCGTACGAATTGGTCGTGAGATAGCGTTGGCCAGACTTATCTGATTGCCAATAATATGGCCATGAGTGCTAGTTTCGCCAGATATTTTAAAGTAAGTTTGACATCCTGAGGAGCGCTACCTTTAACTCCAGCAATATTGTCAAATATGTCATCAAAACTGGAAACACATTAGCCAGCATCATTCCTAGATCTCACCTCCAGACATGGACCTAATGAGAAAAGTGGACGTGCTATCGCCAGCAACAGTAATTGGCCTCGTTCGGTAAGTATGGTTCAATGTACAACTTTATCTGGCAAGACGAGGCAGAGATGGAAACCAACATCTAAAGCCTTGTTTATACTCGACGCGTCCGCAAGAGCGCGAGCTGGGCGCGGCAAAAATGACGTCATTGCGGTGTGGGCGGTCGTGCGCGTTGGGTGCGCAAGACCCCATTTCGCCTGGCGGTGTGCACGGCACTTTTTGTAACATCGCGCGCGACGCCGCATCCGAAGATGAACGACTTCAAGCCGAATCTGGCCGAACTGGTACGATCTGTACCACCATGTTTATGATCCTTCTATACACAGAGACATTTGCATTGATGGGCGACCATAAAAGCCTCTCATTTTGTGAATAGGAACACACTTGCATTAAGCACCCAGTTTGCACTTGTCTGAACTGCCTATATTTAAAAAAAAAATAAGCCTACAATAGCAGAAGTAAGCCCTGCTGATGAAATTAAGGTTTAAACACTCTTCAATAAGGCTTCAGTTGTTTAACTAGTTTACATGCAGTGAACGTACAATAAACCTACTGCATTTATTACTCTTTTTATATGAATCAGCAATTAATAAACTACTAATAAACGGCAAACTACTTCTTCACTGCTGATTCCTGGTGTTTTAGAGGAGAATTACTCGGAGTCGCCCCCTGTCGTTTCACAGAATAGCACAACGGCGAGCGCGTCAAGTATAAACGCCTCGTCCGTTTGGAGAGGTGCGCGCGCGCAGTCAGCGGAGACTCGCGCTCGTGCGGACGCGTCGAGTATAAACAAGGCTTAACAAGAGAATTGTTTACCATGAAAGCCCCACATGAATAAAATTAGAGGGGTTGCATCTTTGCTGAACCCAACAACCCAAGTGCACCCGTTGCTACCTGGCCCTGGCCCTTTATTCGCAGATGTTTTTGATCTCCATCCACTACAATAAAACCTGGATTTATTTGACAATAGAAACAGTGGTACTCTGGTTTGAGATGCACATCTGTGGAACTCCTTTTGCTTGCCGGATTAAAAACTCGAGTTTTATATGTCTTAAATATTAAGACAGTGGCTCTACATATATGCGAGTTAAGTCTAAAGAGCTACTGGACCAGCAGAGAGAAAAGGAGCAGGACACTCAACCGCAAAGATCATTTTTAGGGGTGTAACGATACACGTATTCGTATTAAACCGTTCGGTACGAGGCTTTCGGTTCGGTACGCATTAAGAACCGAACGATTCGTTGAACCATTTCCGCAAAAACCACCACAACGTTGCCCAACATCAAATGCCAAACGTAATGAAAGCGGAGCGAAACTGCGACTATCATTTGTGCTTCACGGACCGTTTATGAGTTTGGACCATCAATATCAGTGCAGCGCGAGGCGATGTTGATCAAGCGACACTGTTACTACACAGCGCTAAGAGATCCAGTAAAGAAAGCATTTGAAGTCGCCACTGAAATAATAACTTCAAACATTACCCCCATTTATAAAACTAAAAGTTTCAAGATGTAGGAAAACTCACACTTATTTAAAAATAAAAAAGACAATAAATTACCATTGTAACCAGTAGGTGGCTGCCATTTCCACTGACAAATATTTATTTTTTAAATCGTTTTGCTTTTGAATTATTATTTCGACATTATAAATAAAATTGCTGCCCTCAAATGTAAATCTGGAGCCTTGCAAACTTAAAATAAAACTGAAATAAAATAAACCTTGGGTTTATATAAGGAGCTGTTTTTGTTTTAGGATATATGCTGCTAAGAAGAGGCAAGTATAGCTCCATCAATGTTCAAAGTAAAAAATTTTTTAATACTTTATGATGTTAAAAAAAAAAAAATTTAAAAAAAAAAAAAATCAAGGGAATTTCTCTGGCATTTCTTTCTTTTTGTTGTATCGAAAACGTACCGAACCGTGTCACCACTGTACCGTATCGAACCGAACCATGAATTCTGTGAACCGTTACACCCCTAATAATTTTTTTTAATTATTATAATAATAATGGCCTGGTTTGTCAGACAGGGCTAAAATTAAGCCAGGATTCGGCTTTATGCCGGGGCCCAGACTACAGTTTTTAAATCTTAACCGATTGTGAAATCTGGTTGCATCACACACATGAGGAGAATCTTCAGTTTTCTTTTCCAATCTTAACCGTCCACAAACTACAAGATTTGAAAACCATGGCGGATCACACACTGCAAGATATTCTTTAGATTATCATGCCAGATTTAGCACCTCACGTGATCTTACGGGGAAGCGGATGTAAACAAAATGCATGCTGTGTCGTGGCAACTTGTATCAATACTTTTTGTTGCGAGTTTGTAGCGAGAATAAAACAAAAGAAGAAAGTTAAACGAGTGTGGATGAGAAAATGGTTGGGGAGACGGGGTCAGCATGCATTGTCTGTTCTTCAGCGAGAACTGGAGGTAAGATTTTAACCGGCAATTTTAATCGGTTTACAGTAGTGCGCTAGAAACTTTCTACACTCACGCGCTGCGTTCAAAGCTTCTTTTCTCTCCTAATGTCAGGAGGGGTAAATCGACCTGAAAATCCTGTAGTCTGAGCCCGGCTTGAGTTGAATTAGGACGTTTGAGTAGCTTTTATAAATATGCCTTAGAAAAAACACATTACTGGTGTGCATCTTGAGACAAAACAATTTCATAGATATGCCAGTGCAAGTTGCTTTCAGGTAAAACAGCTCAAACATGCACTTTATCTGGGTTAAGTCTATGGTAAGTTAAGTCTGGGTTAGTCCAGGCTTAAGCCTTGTCTGTGAAACCAGGCATTAGTATTTTAGCTGAAAAGTCCAGAGAAGGAGATGCTTCGGCTGACCCAACAAAAAATTGCATAATAGGCATAAAATAGCATTGCTAAATAGTGGCTTTATATAGGGAATATTTTTCTTTGTGGAAAATTTGAGCAAATATTATTTTTCCAATTAATATTTGGTGTCCTCATTACCCTTTCGGGTTTATGTTTGCAATAACAACTGGCTGGAAGTACCCTTAAACAAAATTTAGACACTTTCATTCAGCCTGCCTGCCATTTTTCGTTCATACCGATGCAAAAATCGTATCATATTCTTATATTATTTTTAATTTAATAATTCAATGCGACACGTTATTCATTTCTGTAGAGGTTGACGTTTTAATAAGGATCAAATGACAGAGTTCAGCTTTGAGAATGAAACCAACCTGTTTGTTCCTCGGTATCTTCTTGTTTTATGCTGAATGTTTCTTCAATCCTTATTTCTTCACTCTCCTCTTTAATAAACGCCATCTTTATATTAGGCTCACATGGATCTCAGTCGCTTCACCAGGAGTTTTTCTGTTTGGACAAATTGTCATGATTAAGATGAGAATTATTAACAGAAAGTAAAGTAAATCCAAACTAAATCCCTGGGTGCGTCTCACTCAGCTAATTAATGGCTTGATTAGCCAAACTAGCACTACAAATAAATAAAAGGACACATTATACCAACACCTCATACTTAGTTACTTGTGAGTTATATTTGGTATTAAATGATTTGTAGATCTCATTTAAAACGTCAGTGTCATTATTCACATTTATGTAGTGCTCCTGTTGCGTTTACACCAATTTGACCAGCATGTGTTCGAGCTATACAAATCACTAAATCATTTTAGGAAGCAATTAATTCAAATGAGGTGGAGTTTCAAAACCCCCGTTTCTCTCAACACTATTTGCCAGTGACCGAATTCGTTTTTTTATTTTTTTTTTTTATTCACGATATAGGGAGCGAAATGAGACGCACCTTTTCTGTTACTCACGTCCGGATGCACTTTACTCACAAAAAAAAAACGTTCATTAATGTCAGATAAAGTATTAGAAATGTACTTTCAATACTAATTCATTTAGTTCACAGTTCTTGTAAAATTATATAAAAAATCCGGAACTGTTTTACACTTATTTAAACACTCTAAATGATTAAAAACACAAACCTTTCTGCAGCCGAATCACAACCTTCTTTTAACTTACTGTCTATGACCACAACACAGGAGTGCGGCGCGACCTTATGACGTCACACCTACAGACCAAAATAAAAGTCCCGTTCACACGCTGCTGTCTAAAATCACAAGAGAGCAAATACCTTTTATTTTATACATACAAATAATAAAATAGATGTCCGAGGTATTCAAAGTTGTATTCTTGGTCATTATGATTCTGTCTAAAAGGCAAAACAGTAATGTTTTACTAAACACTGTAATTCTTCAGTTCCTGAATGCTGCAGTGATGAAGCTGTGTGTACCAAGTTTGCCCTGGTAAAAAATAACCATGCTAAGTATTTTAATGTTGGCATACTTTTCAGACTAATGATCAGTATACTTCAAGTGTGTTGATGATTAGTTTACTTAAAGTTGGCTATTTTGAAACAATCATATTTTATTTGTAATTTAATTGTAGTAAAGCATCATTTCAAGACGTATACTTAGTGCACTTTAAGTATGTGTCTGTGTAGGAACTAATTATATGCTTGATTAGTAATATTAAAGTATACCTTATTTGTGTTATTAGTACATTACAAATTCTTCCAAACACACCAGCAATATACCATTAACACTAGAACTACCGAAAATGGCCATAGTCATCCTGACCGTTCATACTAGACTGGACCGAATGTCATTTTTATCATGTCATATTTACATTTGAAGCTTTTGGATTTCTGTCATCATATTTTATGACGTCATCACCCTAAAAACTTTTAAAATCTGGATTCAATCTGGATCTGGATAAAAATATGGATTCAATGGAGCTCCGCGCGCCAAGCGAACACAGATAGGCCTACACATAATATGTGACCCGCTCTGGCGAAATGAATCGGAAGTCGCAACGTTCCATTTTAAGATATGAGACGATTTTTTTTTTTTTTTTTTTTTCTAATTTCAAAGAACAGACATTCAAAAATAATCTCCCAACGTTTCATACTCCAGATAATTGAGTAAAGGTATTTAAATGACAATTAAAGTGTACACAGTTTTACTAAATTCGTTGGATACGTTCGTCAACTCCTCTCGTCACCTCTGAGCATTTCCCGGGTATCCCCTGAAACGTCACTATCTCTGCTCTCCAAATATGGTGTTACACGTTGTATGGAACCAATCAAAAAGCTTAGAAATGTACACAAACGCTGATCATTTGTCAATGGGAAGCCCCGTTTCGACTGACAGGCACGCGATTGGTCCAGCCATCCTCATGTCAGACTCGTAGCGCTCTTTGTAAACAAGCTAGCAGATCTCCTCAGAAAGATTAAATATTATTAATTTGAGAAATGTCGCTGTCAAAAAAGAGCAAAGTCGCCAAAGCGTTGAACTCACTGGAGGCATCTAACCTAAGCTCTGCTGCTGGTCAGCAAGAGTGGCTAAGGCTTGTCAGAGATTTTTTTGGATCTGGAGATGTCCAGGGCCGGCCCTAAATGCTCATCCATAGGGGCGCCAAAATGAGCGAACGAGTGATTTTTTTAACTAGTACTATTTTAAAAACATTAATTCGTAATACTTCGCCACAAAATCTTAACTAAGTCCCCCGACTCCGGTTCGGCGCCTCAATCTCCCCCCGCCAGAGACTATTTATATAGAGACATGCCACTTCCTCAACCCTTAATACAACTATATAGGGAAAACCCGTAACGCCAAAGATGACGGTTGTATGCACATTCCCCGCCCCTCCCGCTGGAAAGCCAATCGTCTGCTTTTAACAGTCAAGCCGGAAAACATTTAAGCCTATCGTCTGGTTCCACCGACGCATGCGCACAGTTGAGGTTTGCGACAGCGGAAAATATGTTACTGTTTGAAAAGGCGTCAGATTTGATATGTGTTAGTTGTGTAAATATCAGCCATCCCAAGTCTCCCGGAAGTTCCGGGAGTCTCCCGCAGATTGATAGCGGATCCCTGATGACCGCAAATGAGTTCAAATCTCCCGGAATCTAGAGCGAGCGAGCAGTAGCGCGCGCACGACAGAGCGAGAAAACCCTTGCGCATGCGCAGTTAAAGTATAACCTGTGGGGAAAAAGGCGTTTTAAACCTTATTTTGGGGCAAAGTCATCACACTTTTTCAGCGATTTTTATCATATTTTATTACTGTTTGTACACATGCAGTTTTTATGTCCCGGTGACCAGTGAAATTGCAATTCTGAGTCTCTGCCCATTCATTTAGATAGGAGCCTGGTCTTGTTAGTCCGAAACAGCTGCCCGGAGGCGTTGCCAAGATGGCGGCCGAGTGGCATGACTTGCCTAAAAGGACTTTGCCCCCGCCCAGCAAGTGAAGTGCGTCAGAAACAGAGCGCGCGCGCGATCAGTTTACTGTTGGTAATTTGTTGTGTAGCGTCTCCCCGCGACGCATACAGTGTAGACTGCATTGCTTTCGTTTGAGGGCGCTAAACACACTCCAGCACCACCGTAGAGCCGGGCCGGGCAGCTCGCGCCAGCTCGAGACACGTGAAAGTTTCCTGATTGTGACGGATGGCCGAATTTACATGACACGTTATAAAATAGCATTATAGTCTGCGATAGATACAGTGACAAAAAGAAGAGAAGAGGATAAAGGGGATAACGACAGAGGTAAAGTGATGTAGGCCTAATGAATTAACAGTTTCTCTAATTGCATAGTTGTAAGATGCTATTTAATGGCAGTTATTTTTACCTTAAACTTTATGCTAACAGTTGTTCTGAGTTCTCCAGATGCCCCCGACAGTGTGATTTTGTAACAATTATGTCAGTTTTTTAGATGCATTTACTATCACTTATTTTTTAAATGAATGTTTTACTCTACAGTTGTGCAGTTTTGGGGGGGATATATGACATTTTTTAAATGTATTTGCCAAAATTAGTGATGATATTTTTTTTTTATAATGGTTTATTAAAAATAGCAACGTTTATGTAAAACCAGGTTAACCAGGGGCACCAGGTGAAATCTTGCCTAGGGCAGCAAATTGGTCAGGGCCGGCCCTGGTGTCATCCTCTGATGACAGCGACAGCGACAGCGACAGCGAAAGTGACAGGCCTGTGGAAGAGGATCACGATGATGATGATGAAAACGTTGAACAGCTGTGACTGATGTCGGGGAAGTTAAAGGGTTAGTTCACCCAAAAATGAAAATTAAGTCATTAATTACTCACCCCCATGCTGTACCAAACCCGTAAGACCTTCGTTCGTCTTCGGAACACAAATGAAGATATTTTTGATTAAATGTGACAGCTGGATCACTCCTCCATAGGCTCCCTAAGGGAATGAATCCTGACGTCCCAGAAAGTCAATGAAGAAAATGTTTAAATATTCCATGTCACAACAGTGGCTCAACTATAAGTTTATCAAGTGACGAGAATACTTTTTGTGCGAAAAAACAAACAAAAATAACGACTTTATTCGACTATTCCTTTTCTTCCTTGTAGGCCTGAAACGAGACTTCAAGAGATTTCCACGACGCACACGCGAGAACTGAACTGAAGTAGTTGAAGGAGATCGCAATTCTCGCGCATGCGTCGTGGAAATCTCTTGAAGTCTCGTTTCAGGCCTACAAGGAAGAAAAGGAATAGTCGAATAAAGTCGTTATTTTTGTTTTATTTCCGCACAAAAAGTATTTTCGTCGCTTGATAAACTTATAGTTGAGCCACTGTTGTGACATGGAATATTTAAACATTTTCTTCATTGACTTTCTGGGACGTCAGGATTCATTCCCTTAGGGAGCCTATGGAGGAGTGATCCAGCTGTCACATTTAATCAAAAATATCTTCATTTGTGTTCCGAAGACGAACGAAGGTCTTACGGGGTTGGTACAGCATGGGGGTGAGTAATTAATGACTTAATTTTCATTTTTGGGTGAACTAACCCTTTAATAGGGTCATGTCTAGTTGTGAAGCAGTTAGTAGTGAGCGAGATGACGAGTTAGAAAAAATACGTGCATTTTGCTGTAAAGGGTGTAAACTCAACGATGGAGAGCCGTGTTTTCGGTCATTTGATGAAGATTTCGTTTACGAGATACGTCTGTCTATGGCCTCTCTCACCGAATACGAGAAAGACCTGGTCCTGTTGGGGAAACTGAGTTGCCACTTTCACAATTCCAAGATGACAAGATGCTCAAAAAAGAAAGTGAGACAGACACACACATTCACACAGACACACAAAATACACACACACACTGACACACGCACACACACACACACTCTCTCTCTCTCTCTCTCTCTCAAGCAAAAATGTAGCACCTGTTCAATCTTTCTGATTTTAGTAAATATTTATAAAAGTGCCTTTTAAATTATTTATTCAAATACAAACTTTAAAATAATTTGAGGATCAGCCTGGTTTAATAGCATTTATATATATATTAATGTCTTTGGTCAAATTAAGCGGGAAAAATAAATAGTTTATCCCTTTAAATGCAATGGATTTTGAAAGATATCAACAAAAATACGGGCAAAAAAATTTAAAAGCGATTTTCTCAGGTTTTCAATTGGAAAAAGAGGGCAGACGACCATCATTCAAATGTGTATATCTTTACAACCATTCAAGGTATGACTTTGACTAGGATATCATTTGAAAGCTGATGGTCTCCTCTTTTCATTAATACTTTTCATCTCAATTTTGAAATTTGGGTCACTGTGACTCATTTTGCTGGATCAGGGGCCTCATTTATAAAACTTTGCGTAGGATTTGCGTCAGAAGTGGCGTACGGATGAAACATAGGACGTGCGTACGTACAGAAATATTCGGATTTATAAAACCGTGCGCACGCACATCCTACGCATTTTTCCCTTAATAAATCACAATCAATTCTAAATGTAGCGCAGCTTTTGCGGCTTCATGTCACGCCCATAGTTGCCCAAAAATAGTCCGTGAAATGCCCACAAGTTAATATTCATCGATTGCGAAATCATGGCAAACACAGAGAGGAAATCAAAAAAACGTAACTTCACTCAATGTGAAGTAGAAGTTATCGTTGGCGAGGTGGAAAAGAGGAGAAAAATGTTGTTTGGAGGGCACAGTGTGGGCATTACTAATGCCAAAAAGGCACTTGAGTGGCAAAAGGTTGCAGACGCCGTAAATGCTGTAGCCTCACAACCTCGGACTGTGGCCGAAATAAAAAAGAAATGGTCGGACATCAAAGTCGAGGCAAAAAAGCGTCTAGCGCTCCATCGCCAGAGTGTGTCTGCCACAGGTGGGGGAAAGGGGACACCGGAGCTGACCCCTCTTGATGAGAGACTGGCGGCAATTATTGGGGAATCCCTATTAAGTGGAGTGGTGACTGAGGCGGAGGGTGACACTGACGCGCCAGATGCACCGGATGACACAGGTAAGTGAAATAAGTAAAATGAATGCAGTCAAGTCACATGTATGTAGGCTACACGATTACAGTTAATTCATATAGAACAATCTTTATTTCAGTCGCTGGGTGTTCCAGATGCTGCAGCTGAGCAGCCATCTGGACCCAGCGTCTCCACGGCACGCGGCTCTCAACCCTCCAGCAGCGGACGTGTCCTCACCGATGCAGTCCTCGAAATGCAGAGGGAAGTCATTAATTCAATCAGAGAGGTGGCCAAGGAGTTGGGCGAAATCAAGACTGTCCTAACTGAAATAAACTGGACAATGAGGGAATTCTTGAATAAATAATATATTTTTTCCACACCTTTTGTTGTTCTTTACAAGCGACGCATCACTTCCAAACGCTGGCGCACAGCAGCAGCATTTGGCTCAAATGCCTGGGGATGGGGGTCAGGGTCAGGGCCAACACAGCAATCGGCATCAGGGGGTAGAGGCACGTTTTTAAGCTGTGCCACATTGTGTAGCACTGCACATGCCAGCACGATTTGGCACACCTTTTCAGGAGTGTACAATAACCTCCCTCCAGTGCAGTCGAGGCAGCGCCATCTCCCCTTAAACAGGCCGATGGTGCGCTCCAATATAGCGCGAGCTCGGCTGTGGCATATGTTGTAGTGCCTTTCCTCTGCACTATGTGGGTTGAGGAAAGGCGTAAGCAGCCACTGTTTGAGGGGATATCCACTGTCCCCTGCAAGGATAGTGAAAGGGTTAAGACATTGAAGTACAGTAAAATGTGAAATGTCTATTAATCAAACGTACCTAGAAGCCAGCCATCACGCACACCACCAGCCTCGACTCTGCGTCCAACACTGCTGTGTCTTAAAATGAATGAGTCATGGGTTGACCCAGGCCACCGAGCTACTACATTAGTGAGCAACATGTCTGCATCACAAATAATTTGGGCATTGATTGAATGGAAATGGTTTCGATTAATGAAAGCATTTTCATTAACATTCGGTGCCCTTATGGCAACATGAGTGCACTCAATAGCACCGATTACATTTGGGAAACCGTACATAGCTGTAAATTGAGCTTTCTTGTTTGCCTGTTCACCCGCCGTGTATGGAAACTTTATGGAATCATGGGAGAAAGCTATTATGTCTTTTAACACGTCTGGCATTACCCGGCTAAGGGTCGGCTGAGACACACCTGACCTGTCAGCCAATTCCCTCTGAAAAGTGCCAGTCGCCAGGAATCCTAGTGTTGTTAGGACTTGAAGTGGGACTGGCACGGCGTGGTTCCTCCGAGTGCTCCTCTGTAACGCTGGGCCCAAAAGACCGCAGATGTCCAACAGGACGGCTCGAGGAAGTCGGAACCGGCTCATAAGCCACTCGTCCTCATTTCCCTAATTATCTATCTATCTGACTGACTATCTAATTGCATCTATATCTGCTCCGCCAGATGGACACATTGGCGAGAATATCAGTTTTGTACATTATTTCGTTCTGTTTACCATCTTTATTTATGAATTGTAGAACATGCCAATATTATTGCAGAACATATTTCACTTTTCTTTTTGCAAATATGTGTTAATTTGCATTTCTGTTGCAGATCGATCAAACGGGTGTTCGTGTAGGCTGTTAATTGTAAGACTTGCTTTGTGAAGTATTCGTGTTATTTATGAGAGCCAGTATTGCCATTTCTTTTACACAACGGTCTACAGTTTCACACACTTTCACATGTTTCTTCCATCTGCCGACGGTGTCGCCATTTCTCATTTCACTCGTTTTTGTGCGTACGCCTGGGTCAGAGCTTGCGTGAAGGACCGCACATTTTCCCGTCAAGTTTGCTTTTTATAAATACCAATTATTGCGTAGAGAGCGGCGTACGCCTTCTTTTGTGCGTACGCAACGTTTATAAATGAGGCCCCAGGTCACATATTATATTTTTTGTAATGGTGAATTCAGGTTGATTGGGACACTTGGGACACTTCCAAATCATATCAATGGCAAAAAGTGCCCTAATCACCCTGTATTCAGCCGATAAAACTGAGTAAGAGCTACTAGACCGCTCACAGAGATGCGCAAGGCCTTGTGTCTGTCAAGCGGGAGAGCAAAGTTTTTCACCGCAGTGAAATGGTTGTTTTTGAAAGTCAAAATGCCAACAAATGTGGATTGAAGCAGAATCTTTCGTTTGAGAAAAACATGTGAATTTTGGAATGATTACATCTATCTTTTTTCCAAGACATCTGGACTTTTGGACTTTACAACGCCCTGGAGTTACTGGAAATGTTTGGATCAAATGAATCGGAAACAATCCTATGCAGCCACCACTGGAATCAAAATCCATTAAAATAGGTAATAATAAACATCAGGACACGAAATTGAAATTATAATGAATGTGAAAATGTATTAGTTCATCAACAACCACATAACAGCTAATTACAGATACCAATTCAAATTAGAGAAATATTCTGTTAATTTCTTTGTGAAACAAACAAAAAAAATCTTAGTATATAATAACTAATAAAAACATCCCTAATGTGAATTGCAATGCCCCTGTAAACTACCCTGCATGATGGCGACTGACCGTCCAGAACACTGGAACTTTTTACAGCTGGAGGATAACATGTATTTTTGGGGGGGGTCTAACTGATTTATAATTTTTCCTCTTTTTGAGGACATTGTTTTTGTTTGTTTTTTTCAATCAGGACTTTAAATTTGCTACCTACCCCAAAGCAGAAAAACAGTCACGCTGGCCGTCACACTCCGCATACTTGCGTCTGGTAGTAGCCAAAAATGGGTTGCCTCCAATCATGAATTGGGATCGAGCACAGAATCAGTGATTGTGAGTGAGGTCTGCCAAGCCATCTGGACTGATTTGAAAGGAGATTTTTGTCTCCCAACCAAAAGGCAATGAGTGGCTTGATATCAGGCAGGATGTTGGAGAGTGTGGAAGTTTCCCAACTGTTTAGGGTGTGTGCCCTTACAACACTAACCTACAGGAATCCTGCAGGAATGATGAAATCCTACAGGACACATTAATATGTGCAGGAAAGATTGAATATATATAACTATTGGAATAGAACTAATGGATATATATCTTGAGATGCTATAGTCTTGTTTTTATCTTCATAGTGCTCTAAATTACTAAACTGCTGTGTATTTGTAACACTTAAACATATGAAAATATTTTCTCTTTTCGCTGTAGATGATTATAATGTAATGTAAAGTGCAAAGACCATATCTCACCTACTGTATGTCAAAACTTATTTTAAGAAAGCTTTATGCGTTATGAAAAAAACATTGTTTTGTTTTGTAACAGATGAATGTGAATGATGAGACCACGATGTTTTGTAGACCTTTGGTTTAATATATATTTAATTAGTGTATAAATGTATTTTTTGACATTTTTACAATTGTACGTTCTATTATTTATTTATATCTTAGAAAAGAAACAAAACATGGGTTCAGGTGGAATGGAGGGAGGACCCTCCCACTTATGACATCATCCCTAAAATGGACATACCGACACACAAGTTGCGGATGTGGCCTATGAAGATGAAAGTTCACCAGCCACAGTTATAGACACTCATGGTAAAAAACTACAGCAAACAAGACTCAGGCATGATATAAAATATATGTATTGCCTACATGAGTATTTTTATCCCTTTAGAGAGCAAAGAAAACCTCAGGAGGAGGATGTTCATGCTGAAAAAAAAGTGGCAAAAAAAGAAAAATTACACTCCAACTTAGTCCCCATCATCTGATGCAGAGCCTCCATTCAAACATCAAGAAATACCTACATCTTTTAAATGGCTACTTTTACTTTCCATTATGCTTTTTACTTTTTAAAGCAGTGACACTGTTGTGTGTCCGTCTTTAGGTCATTTACGATGTAATCATCATCAGTGGAACTGCATTTACAGACACAGTACAGAAACAATTCCAGATGATCCAATAAAGTTTAAATGGGCAGCACTCAGAGAAATTTTTTAACTTGAACAAGTTACGAGTGAGGTAATAATTTGTCATACACACACGTCTGGTTCACTATATTTGACTCTCCATAGGCGTAATGGTTTTTACACTGTACAAACTGTAAATTCTATTATAATTAGGTTGAAGACCCCACCGGGATAGAAACACACACACACACGGTTTATAATGACTTTTCCCCCTAACAAGTTCCAACCTGATTTATGGGGACCCACCTTTCCCTTTGCCATAGAGATTAATAAGAAATATTAAACTGACTGCTCAGAATTCAATTCTAGTGAAACCGTCTGGAAATCTGATGACATGATATTCTAAAGCACCGTAAGACAGTGGGAGTGGGCATTTCCTGATTTAAATTTTTTTTTTTTTTTTATGAGGACTGGTTACCCTGATTTATCTGGGCATCACCTACTAGCACAGACATCATTAAACACGAGCATCATGGTTTAATTTTACCCATGAGAGTACCACATCACTTAAGTTTGTTTCAAAAATAATTCAGAAAACAAACCCAAGTTTGTAATGCGAGCGAAGAGCAAAGAGAGAAGAGGAGAAGTGAAATTTGGCAGATATTACTAGTTAACCGTCACTAACTAATGCAGTCACTCCCCGGTACTGAACAGTGAGATTATGGTTTTATTGTAAGTTACATAAGTATTTTTCATAATTGCACGCGTCACTGTTTTAATTTATTAATTACATTTTAAGTAGTTTTGCCTAAAAATGTAATAAGCAAAATAATGGGATTTTATGGTGTTTCCTTGTTATTGTGAAAAAGAGTATGATTGTTCAAGACTTGGTATTTAGTATCTAAATGTTGACCAGTGGGTTTAACTGGACACAAACACACACATAGTGCGATTTTGGCCACGATTTGGCCGTCTGAATTTTGCAAATCCTAAAAGAATCCTCTGATCCCTTTGATCAAATTTTGCCTACAACGAAATTCTGGAAGATTTGACTCTCAGTCCTGCAGTGTGTCTTCTCCTACGACGACCATCAAATTACCTTCGTTTTTCACCACAAGCCATGACCAAAATTAGCGTTAGAGATTTCTTCGTAGCCACCATTTCAATCCCGCGTGTAATGCAGCTCACTGTGAACGTAGTACGTGTCATTGATTGATGATGTAAAACTCCGGACAAGTTCTTGCGTGTCCGCTTTTAACGTGTCTTGACTGTCGTACAGTCTGACATTAATGACAACTGAGATCTTACCGTGTGACATGGCTTAAAGCGATGATCATGTTCCTACAGTCTGACAAGCAATAATCGTAAAGAACTATTATAAATCGCAGTGTGCACCCGCCTTACGCTTAATTATGAGGACAATCTGGGTTGAACTAGACATCGCTCTATATTTACTCCATAGGAGTACCTGTATTAGAGTTAACCATACTAAACCAAATCAGCTCATCTACATCGAAGAGTGAATTCACAAATGATTGTGCATCTTTTTTTGCTGCCACTAAACCTGCAAAATTTCTATAAAAAAAAAAAAAAAAAAAGTTAAGTGTTGACCGGGGGGTGGGGGGTGTAGCTTTCATGAGGCACACACGCAAGGTCTCTCGCTCCCTCTATGCCGTGCTCTCTCACCTTCACTTTCTCCTCACAATCATGACGTAGATAGATCCACAGCTAGATCAATGAGTATAGAAGCACAATGACCTCCGATTGAAGTGTCACAAAATTCTGAAATTATCGTACATTATGGAATTTTTTTCATTATTGATCGTACATCGTACAGAGGTCAATTACGATAATTATCGTACGTCTGGCAACACTGCCACTAATCCTACCCAACGTATAACACACGCACCCGACACCACTACTAAACCTACCCATGTTTATCACATGCACGTAAAAACTCATTTTCGCGTATAAATTGCACGATAAACACAATGCGTGCTATAGAGACGCTTTTAGTGTGGTCGGGTTGTCGTTGCAGATAAGACACGCCGGCTTTGCATTTACAAAACAAGGTAGGATGAACGCATAGTTGTCTTTTCATTATTCTTTGTATGGCTATTTTCGCTGTCAACTTTCCTCTTTAGACTCTTTGATAGTGCCATTTTTTCTCACCAGCCAGCTTAAATGTTAACATCAGTCTACTCACGACGTAATAGCGTACCTCCAGAACGCAAACAATATAAAAAAATGCAGTTTAGCAAGGATGCCAAGGAATAATTCTAAGTTTAAAAGTAGTCTAAGTCAAATAATTATTACAATAAGTTAGACTCCATTGTGTAACAAGCAAATTAAAATGATACACATTTATTATTCACAATATGGAAAGAGGAAATAAAACATAGCTCGTTAAGAGCATAACTCAAAAATGCCATTAATGGGCTTATTCAAGTCCTCTTTTATTTTTTTTAGTTATTTTTATCCATTCCGCATCTCCCACATGTGTGTTTTGGCAAGGCGGGATGTGTTGCAAGATCCCGCAATATATCGGGAGACATGTGGGTCAGACATGATTTTGACCACTTCATTAAAGGTATTGTAGGTAGGATTCTTATTTTAAAAAAAATTCCAAATTTGTTTAAACTTTCTGTATATATCAATGCATAATTAAAATGTTAGTACTCTGAAAAAGAAAGTATAAAAATCGAGTGTCTGTAGACCTCTCACGACTGTTTTAAAGACAGCTCATTATTTCCATTCACTCCACCCCCTCCCTTCTGGGCTCCTTCCAAAGCCACGCCTCCAAAACACATGAACGCGCGACTCCGACCGCTGAGCTGAAGACGCATTATTTACCTGAGACGAGCGGAGAGAAAGGAGCGCAGTATTAAGTATTAAACGTACACATTTCAGGAAATGCCTTAATGTCATAACATGCAAATAGTGATGTTTTGACTGATGAAACATGAAGACAAAAACATTATAGCTATAATATATCTGTGTTTATCAAACTATCAGGTATTTTCAAAAGAATGATGTATGTCTTTAAAGGGATAGTTCACCCAAAAACGAAAATTAGCCCACGAATTACTCTCCCTGAAGTCACCTTAGAAGACATGACTTTCTGCTTTCAGTCGAATACAATCAGAGTTGTATTAAAAAAAGGCCTGGCTCTTCCAAACTTTATAATGGCAGTGAATGACTGGAGAAAATTTGAAGCCCAAAAAAGTGCATCCATCCATGATAAAAGTGCTCCACATATAGACTACTAGCTTTCTCTGTTGTCAAGAGCAATTTTTTTTTATTACTAATTTTTGAAAAGTAAGTCCAGGTAAGATCATTTGAATGTTTTGATTTGAATCATTCATAATTGAAAGCAAAGAAGGTTAATTGAGAGGTCTGAAAAAAAAAAAAGGTATGAAAAACAATAAAACAGTATGAATAAAAAAATTCCCAGTAAAAAAAAAAAAAAAAAAATTAAGTGGGGTAACTTATGGTTAACATGTTAAATTAAATGATCTTTTTTTCGTTGTAGCCTACCGAAAATGTGCTGGGAGCCCACTGTTGCTATAGGAACGAACTACACTTTTACCTGCATCTGATTGACAGATAAATCACGCGATCTTATTTCACAGTTTTTTTCAGCTTTGTACAAAGTTTGCTTCGTATATTTAGTTTAACTGTATTGTTAAACAGGGCGAGCTTTACAATTAATTGAACTGTGCGCATGTATTTTAGACACTTACATTGATCTTGCTCCGCATGCAGAACTGCGTCCATGTTATGAGCCGAGCTTTTTTATTTACTTCAACTGCTCAGTGCTCTGGTATTATCAATGGTATGACCCATTTCAGTAGTTGCCATAATTAAATATGAGCAGAATACTCACTTACATTCACTGAAATATTGAAACGTTAGCGCTACTGATTCAAAACACGAGCGACAGTGATTGAATGTCAAACTCAAAGCCCGGTTTGAACGCCCCGCCCCCCAGTCGAACTGGAGGTTTTGATTGGTTTTGCACCTGAGTCAGACCTGTCTGTTATTGGCTGAACTGCTTCAGATATGTCTGTTATTGACTGAAGCCCAGGGCTCCACCGCAGTAGTTTGAAAAGTGTCTGTCAAATGTCAGCTTGCCCTGTTGCTCCGTCGGCACCTTTGTCAAAGTACTTTGTACTTTTTATGAAAAATAAATGTAGAGAAGTTGAATACTTTATTTTTATTTTACTCAAGTAAGAGTAAAAGTACCACAATTTAATTATACTCAAGAAAGTAGAAAATATTAAAAAATCTACTCAAGTACTGTAACGAAAGTATTTGTAATTAGTTACTTTCCACCACTGGCTATTCCTAGGTTCCGTGCCTCTTGAATTACTCAAATCAAACGGGTACGCGCAAGTGGGCAGGTCCTATGGGGCAAAAGGGTGGTTGCCATGGTTGCGAAAGAGTGACAGTCGCCTAAGCCAATCCTTTGTTTCGTCCCGAATGGAAATAATGAGCTGTTTTTAGTGCAGATTAAACGGTCTGGAGTCACTTGATTTTTATACTCTTTTTATCAGAGTACTTACATTTTAATTATGCATTGATATATATATAGAAATTTTAAACAAATTTGGAAAAAAGTTTTTTATAAAAATCCTACCTACAATACCTTTAAGTTTCGTTTTGTATCATTTGTATCTTATTTGTAATCAATGTTTTATCAACCAATTGCCTGGATTTAATAAACGGGGAGCAAATATAGCAGACAATATAATCAGGACATGGAGGCGCCGGCGAGATTGCATTGCTCGTGAACTGGAGCTCTTCTCATAAATGAACCGAAACTCAGCGTTTAAGCTGCCTCACAGACAAGAGAAATATATAGAAAGCTTAAAAATGTCTAATTTTCAACGAAACAATTCAAAACGAAAAGAAACCAACTACTCTCTGCTTATGTAATCCATATGAAATGTGCATTTCTCTCTATAGGCGCGTTAACTACTGCGGTCACCATTGCAGCCGACACAGACACTAATAAACAATTAAAATGTCTCCTTGCTATATTTGAAACATTCATAATCATTACTTTTGCCGCTTCCTTGTGACAGCTTTTGCGTTATTGGCAGCGTCACCCTCTGGGTCACATAAACACGACCTCACCACCAAATCAGCATTCAGCACCGAAAACATCGGGATTTTTTTAGACAATCGCACGACCTATTCGATATTCTATAATTAAATCAACAAATCGAATATTCGAAAATCGTGACTCATCCCTACTGCTTTATTAACCCTCTGGGGTCGGCAATCACGCCGGCGTGATCTGCTCACTTTTTTTCTTATCAGTGCAAAACAAACTCAAAATACTTTGTTGATTTTGATCTTACATATAAGTGTTACACATCATTCAATACTGTTAAATGTCTTCTTTTTTTGTGTACACTCTTATTAACATCAAAACCTTGTGTTTTTGTAAAATAAATAAAATAAACAGGGTGCGCTTTCAGCTCACTCAGTCTCCGCAAAAATCTTTCTGAAACGCGTCCGAAAAATTAACTAACTCAGTAAATACTTGTCACAGAGACACGAAAGATTTCTCTTTATGAAGCTGAAATTCTCTTCTTTTGTAAATGAAGTAATTTATATAAAAAAGCAACTATTCTCAGTTGATGTAATCTGTATGAAAAGAGAGATGTCGGTCTTTTTCCTTTCACCTAATTATAGCGTATGACGTGTTAATGTGACCACGCCCACTGAGAGCGCGCGCTATTCAAACGTTAATGTTGAGGCAAGCCATGAAAACGCCCACATCAGAACGCCCTAACCTTTATCTCGTCTTGCTGCGCAGTGAGGAATAATTCCTGGAAAAGTTAACTCAGTTACCTGTTTCATTCGAGGAGCACGGATTCAGCTGATGTAGTAAGTCATTTATTCTTAAGTGCTTTGTTCTAATCGCGTTATTGAATAGTGTCTGTAAACTGCACAAAGACTGTTTAAAATTTGAATGCGTGTCTGTGTGCGAATGAATGGACGAATTCACAGACGCGCGCGCGCTGTGCGTTCATTCACTCTCGCTCCTACATTAGTAAGACTACTGAGATTTGTTCTAATCGCAATATAGAATAGTATCTGTAAAACCAAAAAGACTGTTTAAATATGAATCGGGTGTCTGGGTGTGTGAACAAACGAACGCACAGATGCATAGCCTACTGTTACAGACGAAATAGATTAGAAAGTTTTTACTATAAAATAGACATCAAATAAGCTTTAGTTAGACAGTTTATGCTCATATGTTAAATATATAGTATGTTTTGTAAAAAATAAACTAATCAACTGTTATCCAATGCAAGCTTATAATACTTTATATGGAAAAAAAATTCTTTTCAAGATGTTTCCAACTCTAACTTTGAACCAATTCTATACAATGACCCATATAACCTATTTGACCAGGATTTGTTTCCAGGTATGACTAAAAATGGGTTTTTGACTTTCATTTATATTTTGATTTTATATATATATATATATATATATATATATATATATATATATATATATATATATATATATATATATATATATATATATATATATATATGTATGTATATGTATGTTGTCCTTTCAATTTTTCCTTGTGACACCTGAATGAAAGGCTCATTATTATGCGGGTCAGGTGAGAATCACCTAATTATTCATGATGGGGTTTGGACTGTTCAAGCCCATTCGCATATTGCCTTGGCAAACAAAAAAAAGTTTTTCACAATAAAACCCAATTCACAGTTTTATGTGAATGATTAGGCAGGATGTTTTTCAGATCATTTTGAAGAAAAAACACTAGGCAACAACATCCATTAGTCAAAAGTCTTGTGGACACATTTATTATGTGTTTTGTGGCCTTATTTCAGATACTTTCATTTTTAGTTTTTTCAATAACCACGCATAAACAATATTCTCTCAAATATACAAACATGTACATACATATATCACATATTATCGTAGCCCTGTTTGTGCTAAATATAGTGTAATTTCACCTGTGCCATTAATGTGTTTTTAAGCAACTGAAAAAAAACACAAATGTCACAGCATGTCAGAACATCTCAAAGACCCCAAAAACACCTTAGACCCCAGAGGGTTAATGTATCCAGTGTAAAACCCGGACACCCCCACACAAATGTGGCTTTTTGTTAATGACTGTCCTACTACAGGATTTAACACAGAGTAACAGCTCACTACCAGTTACAAAAGACACTGTAACAGTCTGTCACAGGCAATTCTAGTTGCATTTTTCATCAATTAATTTCTTAAATTATCCATTGACTATGTTCTGGCCCGCCATCTAGTGTCAAAAAATATGTTTTGGCCTGATGCCAACCTTACTTGCCGACCCCTGCTTTAGAGCAACACTTTAGAGAACTTTACAGAACAAAAGCCACAGACATCAAAAGGCAACACTGATCTCTCTAATAACATTTATTTTTCAACCTCAAACCTCGGTTCCTCACGAAATCCCTGATATTCTGAACCGTTCTTCCTCTCAGAACAGTGTCCTCTGCAGTCTTGCAGCGCGCACACTCGGCCGATGTTGCGAGGTGTCCCTTTGAAATATGGACTTTGAAATGTTTCATGACAGCATTCACTTCATTTGGGCTCCATTGCCTTCTCACAATTTTCCTCAATTTGGTGTCTGCAAAACAAACAAACAAATATATACATACTTTTATGTACTTGGAATAACTTTTATATACCCAAATGTTTAAACACCTCTGCAGTTATCAATAACTCAACATACAGCCATTATTGTCAAAATACCTGGCAACAAAAGTGAGTACACCCAATTAGTTCACCCTACTAGTTCAAGGAACAATAAAGTAGCAGTGGCTGTGTTTGAGGATGCACTGAAGTTACAAGGTTTATTCCTAATCTCTTAGCATCAAGTTCAATTCAAGTTCTCTTATAAAGTATAGGCAAACAAACAAACAAACAAATTAGGAATTTACCAGTATGCGTTCTAATCAAGCTGTTTTGGAATGACAATGTTGCAGAAGGAACGCACGAACAGAAATGTTAAAATACTGATTCTGCTTGGAGTGAACTGGTGGATTTTTTGTTTTCTTCCCCATTTTTAAGCCCTGGTAAATATACATTAAAACATGCCGTTGGAACTTTCTGTCTCATCCTGGGTCAACTCTATCAACTTTCATACATTTAAAAAAATGAAAACCATACTTCAACTTGACAACCCAAATACTTTGTTTCAGATCATCAGACACCTGATACACCATACCACTGATGCTCACTGGAGTTAAATTCATTACATACCTCTTACTCCATGGACAGGCTCGGACTCTTTGTCATCTTCATCGCTTATTTCTTCCTCATCTAATTCCAGATCAATTTCATCTATAGAAAAACACCCCGACACATGCATTAGTACACATATGTAATTCCTAAACTTACATTATCTAAAGAAATGAGGTACTCAGAAAAAGATGTTTTTGAGGTGAATGAGATTTCTTTTTTAAGAGTAACATTTTAAAAACTACAAATTAGCTCCAAAGTTTTTCTCTACAAGTAATTTAGAATTTTCATGTTACTGTACTGTAACATTATTATTATATAAAATCATGCACATACCTTCCATCTCAATTTCATCAAGAGACTTGCCTTGGAAATTGGCAAGAGTTCCATTCTCCATTGCCAAGAGAAGCTTTGAAATTTTTGCAATATCTACTGTTGCATCTGTCAACCGATAATAGTCTCTATGGACCCGAATGTCAAGGCCCAAAAAGTTGGCTAGTTGATCAAGCTCATTATCCTTCAGATTAAGAATCTGGGACACTGTTGCCACATGTTTACATAGCTGTGTAGACCTGAGGTATTCTGGGTGCTGTGCACCACAATGACTCGCAAAAAGCCAGATGCAGTCCTGTCCTCTGAAGCAGCTGGTGGGTGAGCACTTTGGTCTTCCAAATAGGAAGGGGTTGTCCCGGTCTACTTCACATGCATCTCTCTTGTCCACAAGAAGTTTTATTGCTCTGACAAGTTCAGGGTTTAACAAAATTGCAACTTTTCTCCCGTTCTTGGCCATTATTACCACTCTGCTGAAATTCTTGGAAATTTTTTGCTCAAAAGGAGAGAGACTGACTGCTTTATCATCATGGAGCTCAGTCTGGTCTCTTTTACTGAAACACTCAAGAGACATTTTTGAAACCTCTCCTGCACGACATCTATTAAAGATTATTACTTGTGCAAGTGTCACTTTGGCAAGTTCTGCATATGTTTGTGAAGACTCGTGACTTTTTAGGCTTTCAAAAGCATCAGCTGATTTTTTCTCTAGGTGCTGGTGGAGAAGCTGCACATCATGTGTGAACGGTATAGTTGATGGTTTGTTGAACTTTGATTTGCTCAAAGTATCAAGAGCAGCATGGGAGACATGTTCTGCCCATTCACTTGAGCACAGTCGTTTGAATCGCTCTGCTGCTTTTGTCATACCATCATCCTCTGCTGCGATGGCCCTGCAGAGAATGATGTCACCGATCTTCTTGAGTGAACGTCCTAACTTCAGCGCAAGGCTTGGTGTCTTATACGATTGGCTCTTTTTATCATAACCAGCGACATCTTTCACAGCCTCAACGACTTTGCAAAAATTGTTCGGTTTCACAGCATCTTCGAAATTAAATATGGAGTATTTTGTTCTCAAGCTTAGCAAGAGTTTGCCCGTTTCCCGAACTTTCTGTCTGATGTATTCGGATTTTGATGGATCACTTCCAAGCTTGTTGTAAAGACACTGACTGAACTGCAGTATGAGGAAATCATTTCGAACTACAGATGAAATGTCATCATTCTTCATATTTCCCAAAATCTTCCACACCTCTGGAGATATTGCGTGGGAGAATGTTGACTCTGCGATATCAGCCAAAACTAAGACTTTGGCCTTACCAGTTGCTTCAGACTCTGAAAACGTGTTTGAACGGCATCTGTGTGTATGGCGCCACAGCTCCTTGCGAACAAACAGGCCTTTACAGTATACACAGTGCACATATGTTTTGGCACTCAATTCACTCGCTGATCTTACTGGCCGCCTTCTAACTTTCAGTGGTCCACTTTTACTTCCCATAACCTCTTGATTATGTTCATAGTTGCCTCGGTTTCGTAATTTCTCAAGTAACCTTTTTCTGTCCTGGGAGTGTTTAGGGAGCGAGAATGCGGCTGCAATTTCTGTCTCACTGTCTTGATGCTTTTTAAAGTGACGGGCAATTTTAGACTGGGGTTTCTTGCAGACATAACAGTAGTTTTTGTGGGTGGAAAAGGTGTTTTCTGGGTTTTCTGGCACATTGCCAGTCTCTGACCGTTCATAAGAAGATCCTTTCAGTGTAATCTTAAAACTCTGAATGTCAATATTGTTTGTGGTAGTATCATGATCATCACATATGAGGTCTTGAGCAGAACTGGATCGGCCACTAGCCATTTCTTGCTCAGTGGAAGAACAGGGAATGGGTTGTGGTGGCACACTCTTTGCCCTCATAGAAGACTCTGAAACAGCTGGTGTGGACTTATGATATGGTGGATTCCATGTATTGACAGATAGACTATCACCACTATAGTTATTTTGTCTAGAGTCCGGGATGAAGTCATCAGAGGAGGATTCTTCAGTGTTTTTATCAGCATAAGGAGAATATTCTTCATCAGAGCTAGATTCTTCAAAACTGGAAAATTCAACATCTGGCTAAAAAAAAAAAAAAAAGACAAAACTAATATCAAAATAGTAACAAACACAAAATAATATACCGTTTATAGACCAGCAGAGTTTTGATGTAACAAACTTGAAAATGTATTAGGGCTTTCAAATACAATTGTTTTTTTTAAATATTTGTTGAATACATTTTTTTTTTTTAAATGCATTCAAATTTTTGGTGTGTCAAGAGGTGCACGAGACATAATGATGACGTGACTGACGCGGTTTGTTTTTGTTAGCTTATCCAGTATACAGCGCACGGCATTGTTAATTTGAAAAATGCCAGAAAAGGGCTGCCTACTGACTTCAGTTGGTGGCAAAAATCATGCAACGACATACTTGACCATACCTGGCACATCGGTCAGAGCTGAGTGTGTGTTTTCTTCAGCTGAAAACAAAAAGCGCCAGTTGAAGCGTGTTTTCTCGGGTTACTGAGGCACGACCAGTTTTATGCACTATTGTAACCTAATTTTCCTTGCATGCACATTAAAGAAATTTTACTTTATTTAACAATTGTTTCAAAAGTTAATGCCCTTTAAAAAGTGAATGTCATTTCATTTCAATAAAAGATACGATGTATGATTTGGTTTTTATTTGCATATCGCACTCGCTTGCACTCTTGTGGGGAGACAATACAGTACTTATTTCCTCTTAACATTAAGTATTGCCTTTAGAATTCTAATATAATTTTGCTAATATTTAGGAAATACATTTTAATTTAGCCTTTAAGCCATTTTGACAGCCCTAAAATGTGTACAAGGTGATGTAAAAGAATACCAGCGTCACAAGTAATGAAAATTAATGAACAGAGCGAGGTATATTTTACTCAAAGTTGAGACGTCACAACGTCTTTAAGACAACAGTCCATGTAAAGAAAAGCCTAGTATGATGCCCAATCATTCTACACTTAACATTTCTAGTGTCAAAGAGAAGCAATTAAGGAACATATATTCACTTACTTTATCTTTAACTGATGAGGAAGGGTTCACACTGCATACAGTCACAGCCACTGATGTCTCGTCACAAAATTCCTGTAATAGTGAGAAAGACAGGTACAACACTGATGCAAGGATGTTTTTGCCAGATGGCCACCACAACTAATCCTAGTATCAACCAAAGTCTAAATAACTACTGTCACTTTCATGGCCTTGTCGTGCACAAAGCAGACATGCAGAAATGTTTCAATAATCTGCATCATAAAAAATAAAAAAACAATTACATGAAATGCAGAACACAGTGCAACATGCAGGCCCGGATTGGCTAATCGGGACCACCGGGAGAATTCCAGGTGGGCCGGTCTGTTTTATTGGCCAGGAGGGCCGGTGTTGTCATGGCACTGGGTTGAACGCTCCAGTCACATCGCAGCCCCACTATATTTTTATTATTATTTTCTCGCAGCCCCACAAAAAAAAAGTCAGTTGTTAGAGATGTGCGAACAAAAAATAAGATATACAAAACATGTATAATAGGCGCAAAGGCGGCGCTGAAAAGGCCAAAATAATAAAAAATCTCTGGAAACTCAAGCGGCCAAATAGCCTCAGGGCCGTACCCACCATTGAGGTCTCCGAGGTCCAGACCTCGGTCATTTTTCTGAGTGTTTAATGAACTTTGTGAAATAATTGCCTAATACTCTAATTTGGTGCTGCAATGATTCGCATATCGCGGCGATAACGGACCTCATAATCTGAGCTGCTTCAGTAGCTACTCAATACCGCTCGTCGGCAATATGGCAAAATGTTTGAAATGACCGACCAAAGCAATCGGGATTTATGTTCATAGACGCGCGCGGCCGAATCCCAACGTGACGCTTCACGAGATAAGATGCAAGTGGCTAAACTAAACAGCTGTTTTACGATAGAAGTTTTAAACGACCGACATAAATAATCAGTTTGCAAAGACTGTATAAATCAAAGCTCAGCTTCAGGAAGGGAAGATTTACAGGTAACCTAAAGATAAAGAGACTGAGA
This sequence comes from Tiaroga cobitis, assembly GCA_030578255.1. NCBI lineage: Eukaryota > Metazoa > Chordata > Actinopteri > Cypriniformes > Leuciscidae > Tiaroga > Tiaroga cobitis. The sequence continues at coordinate 9,843,312 of CM060594.1, read as the reverse complement.
GAAGAAGAATGAGAGAAGGAGATGGAGATGAGAGAGGAGAGCAGGAAGAGCAATAGCCTATTGCATACTGTGCCCAGAATGAGAATAACTTTATTACAATGGATTCCTATTTAACACAGATATACATGTTCTTTGCCAATGACAGTGGAAAAATTATATGCCCCCGAACCCAGATCACTTTTGGGACCTTTGTATTTATAAAACCCTGTGTACGGCTATTGCACTGAATAGAAAATTATATTTTTGAAAAATACAATGAATTACAAGGCTGTACAGAACATTGCACTATTGCAGACTTATATACTGAGGGTTTAATTACATTATTTTAATATAGTCGGTCGGGAACTAAAGTGGGCCGGTCTAAGGTCAAACTCCAGGGCTGAAAATTAGTCCCACTCCGGCCCTGGCAACATGGTTGACTTTTCAGTGATAAAAAGCTCCTTAGGAAAATTAACCTTGGTTTTGTGATCGATTACTGTTTGTATTACCTTAGTTTTCCGACAAATGTTACAATTAAATGGTGGATAACACTGTATCTATAATGTATACGAAAATTACAAAAAACATACCACTCTGAAACATCCTGTAATATCAGTGCTTGCAAAGTCTGTGGATGAAATCTGTTCTAGACGATCCTTTTGTTCGTTAACATTGTCATGGTCTGAATCGGGCTCAAATTGGTTTTGACATTGACAGCATTCTCAATATTTACACTTGAGAACAACTCGCAGTTATGGAGGGGCGAAACATTTTCCAAACATGCGCTAAACGCTGCCAATCACAACACACTAGGCCAGCTAACCAATCACAGCACATTTCGTATTTCAGAAGGAGGGGCTTCATCGAAATCGGCGTGTTTGAGCCAGACTGGGGAGAGAGGAGCTGTGAAAATAATGTTTTTTGAACAATCAAGCATGAAAACATATTCTAGTACACCCCAAAAACAAAATCAAGACTTCGTAAAAGGGCATAATATGACCCCTTTAAGAGACTCACCCTTAAACGCCAGGGACAAGAGGAATCCCCATAGTTGTATGTGACCTCCTCATTTGGAAAGATATCTCTTATACTAAATAGGCACAGGTGTGGCCTTCCATCAACAATTATTGTCTTGACTTTGCAGTTTGAATTTCTGTGATCATTCACCAGTCGTCCAAGGGAACCGTCCTCTTTTGTTGCATCTATGCTGTGAGAAAAATAATGCAGTAAGAAACTTAAAACATTCCTAACTGAAACATAAGGTTCTAAATGAACATTATATATTTCTGGGGATTTAACCTATATTCAAAAACACATTATGACAGTTAACTTCCCTTTCTAAAAATGTAATAGGTGAGATGATCCATTTAAGGTAAAAAAATCAAAATTAAAAATAAAAAAAACCTTAGGAATAACCCAGTTGAACAATAACCATGTTATTAATTATCACTAAATTATAAGTTCCTAATGTTATAATTAAGAACCCTAGCAAAGCTGCTATCGTAATAATCTTAATTATTTTAGTTTTTATTAGAATGACATGCAACAACTCCTTTGATCTGAATTAAAAATAAATAAACCAAAACAGCCAGCTTACCAATAACGTGTTCCATTCCATGTGAAGTCAAACAAGTAGTTGCCTTGAGCATCTTCAACATGTTTACTTTGGGAGAGAATCCCACGGTATTCAACAACAAAGGTGGATGGTTCAATGTGCTCAAGTGCAAACACACCTCTCCCTAAAAGGGCAAAAAATAAAACATGAACCCAACTGCACCTATTTGTTACACAACTAACCAACTTATCATTTTAAAGAGTTAAATCCCCTAGAAACTGTGTAATGTAATATGAAGTGCAGTAAGTGAAAAATAAAATGACTTCCATAGTAGGAAAAAATAATATGAAGGTCAATGGTGCCCCACAACTGTTTAGTTACAAATATTCTTCAAAATATCTTCCTTTGTGTTCAGCAGACCAAAAAAATTTATACAGGTTTGGAACAACTTGAAGTTAAAGCTCCAGTAGGTAACTTTTGAAAACATGTATTTGCTAAAACTGTCATTATGTCCTGACAGTAGAATATGAGACAGATAATCTGTGTAAAAATCAAGCTTCTCTGGCTCCTCCCAGTGGTCCTATTGACATTTGCAAGAAATACACGCTCCCGGTCAGAAACAACCAATGAGAGCCAGGAGGCATGTCTTAGCAGTGTCAATCACGCTCTTGTACGCGCTGATCACACCTCTCTCACAGCGCGAGCGCCGGAGCGCGAGCCGTCGTTCAAACTCAAGATTGCCGGCGAGCTGCAGCTGTGCTAATGACGGAGAAACAACCTAAACTGCCAATTCTCGAGTGACACCTGCTCATAAAACAAAGAGGTAAAAGGAAAAAGACTGATGACGATAAACAACCGAAAAAGAAAGAATTACACAGAGCCCATTGACTCGGTGTCAAAACTCTAGCCTCATAACATGTAGATAAAATGTCACGCACTCTGCTAAGCAACAATTGAAACCTGCTAATTCACTGGCTTGTCATGTTGCTGAAATAATGTACTAGCACACCTTATCTAGCATTATATATCGCTAGAATAATTACTTACATGCTGTAACGTTAGTTACCGTTATATTAACGTTATCTTACTAGCTATTTATAACTTATAGAAAGAGTGCAACGTTATAAAGTTACATGTAGGCTATTGGAAAATACATAATGATTTGAGGACCAAGTTTGTAGTCAAAGTATGGGCAGGCCATAGTCAATGTAAAGCATATTATTGACGTTTAGTCCCTAATAGTGAATGTGCCATATAACTGTTTATCCGCAGTCATCGGTGGCCCTGTTTACTAGCCTGCGCGTTCACGACAGGCTCCGCTGTGGAGGACGAGCTGTGGAGGGAGGGCTGTAGCGCAGCAGAGAGCAAGGGGGTGGGACCTGGAAGTTGTGCTTGTTCAAATTTTCAGGCTAAGTCAACGTTTTCTCAAGACTCCCTACTGCAGCTTTAAGTAAATGATTGACAGAATTTTCATTTTTTGATGAACTTTTCCTTTATAGTGCAGATAGGTTGGTTATTTCTGGACACACAACTCTCATTTGAACACTTGCAATTAATAGTGAGGAAAGTCTCCTTGAAAATATCTGATCTGAGAGGGGGGGGGGGGGGGGGGGGGGGGGTCTGATTTGCCTGCAATCTGAACAAACTTACCTTTAAATGTGTTGATTTGTCGTCCCTCGATGAAGGCTTTGTCTTTGCCTGACAATATGTGTTCTTTTGCATCCTGTTCAGGTGTTATTCTCTTCTTTCTTACCATGTAGACTGAAAACATTCCAGATAACAATGAGTATGTATTATATATAAATGCTTTATATACAGTACATTATTGTCAGGCTGTAGTGAAGCCTATATCAATAAATAAAAATATTGAGACAAAAACAGATTCTATGATCTAGGTCCACAGCTTGTGAGGCAGCAACAAATACGACCACGTTCTGAGCCGCCAGTTTGCGAGGAAAGAGACATTACCGAACACTACTACGTTCAGCTTTTGTCCAGCAAGACAGTAACAACCATATGCCATAGAAAGAAAGGCAGATTGACCAAGTCTTAGTAGCCTTCTGCACATACTTCAGAGCCTTATCTGGCTCTGAACACACCGTGTACTTTTTACGTGTAATTTTTTGGGGGAATGTTAAATTACAAATCGCAATATTAGCCAGAAAGATTGCAATTAGATTCATCCCTAAATCATGCAGCCCTAGTTTCTCCTGATATCAATGTTCACAGTTGTTTTGTTGTTTTTTACAGGGACCAGATGCTACTGATGAGTCCTGCTGACTCAAACTTTCACACAAGTCTTTAGTTTTCTCTGAAAGCGCTGTACCAACATCAGCAAGCTACACTGGACTGATATTCTACATGAACATGGTCAAATAAGTTCCATCACTGACTGGCAAATGAAAAAGCGAATACCTTTGAAATGATAGGTATGCTGAACGTTTCAGGAATGGCACAAAAGTGCCTGTTCAAGTCTCTTCTGTTTAGATCTCTTGTGTTCAATAACGTGCCAATGTCCTTCGTTATATATTTGGATTGTGTTGTAAATAAAATAGACAATCTGAATTAAAAAAAACATTCTTTTAATCTCCCATTCACCTGATAGGGCCATTATGGGAGGGTCTTGTCTTTCAAGGTGTGAAACACATCAATATTCATGATGACACACGCCCCCTCGCATAGAGCTTTCTCACACAAAACAGGTCTTACCAATTTTAAATCAATATATTGTTTTATGTGAATGAGTATGCAGGATGAATTTCACATAGTTTCGAAGTAGAAATTCTAGGCTACAAGAGGATATACAAATAAGGCTACAAATAATCAGTATAGGTTTTATGTCCTTGTTTTAGTGACTTAATTTTTTTCACAAACTAAAAAAAAATTCAACAAACTTTTACATACATGCTGCTGACATATTAGTAGCAGAGTTTGTGCTGAACAATAACAGTGTAATCAGACTTTAGCCATGAAAATTAGGGGTGTAACGGTTCACAAATTCACAGTTCGGTTCGATACGATACAGTGGTGTCACGATTCGGTACATTTTCGATACAGCAAAAAGAAAGAAATGCCAGAGAAATTTCCTATTTATCAAAAGAAAAAATATTTTTAAATAAGTTTGAGTTTTCCTACATCTTGAAACTTTCAGGTTTGTAAATGGGGGCAATCTTTGAAGGATGAACAAATAATGTTTTGGTCATCACATTAAAAATAACATTTAAATATAGGCCTATATTTATATATATAATATTTAGATAATATTTGAGTGCTGGAAAAAGATGTGTTAAGTACTTGAAAGCATTTCACTATTCCAGCCAAACTTCCATGGTTACAGTGAGTGCTACTATATTAAATCCATGGTGAATGTTGCTGATCGGTGGACTTAAAGCCTATAACTAAATAATTCACGGCACAATGTTTCTCCTGGTTTCCACATCAGCGCTGTTTGATCTAATAGAGATCTACGGTTAATAACGGAGAAATTTGAATGCTTCTCACTAGATCTCGCAGCGATGTTATTATTTCAGTGGCGAATTCAAATGTTTTCTTCACTGGATCTCTTAGCGCTGTGTAGTAACAATGTCGCTTGATCAAGATCGGCACGCGCTGCACTGATATTGATGGTCCGAACTGATAAACGGTCCGTGAAGCACAATATAATGAGTAGCGCAGTTTCGTTCCGCTTTCATTACGTTTGCCATTTGATGTTGCGCAACGTTGTGGTGGTCACGTCAGCGCGGATTTTGTCAGCAGGAAAAATGGTCCAAGGAATCGTTCGGTTTGTATGCGTACCCAACCGGAAGCCTCGTACCGGAACGGTTCAATACGAATACATGTACCGTTACACCCCTAATGAAAATGTCACAAGTAACAGAAATAAGCACAAATGTCAGAGCATGTCAGAACACCTCCAGGACCCCGAAAACACCTCAGACCCCAGAGGGTTAAACTGATTTACCGTGGTTTTACCACAATTATCATGTTTAAAATAGGAATGCCGCAGTAAAGCGTCTGTAGTTTCATGGTTATTGTTATTCAAGAGTACATTGGGTTTAAAGGGGTCATATAATACCATGTTTGTACAAGCTAATAGGATTCTTTAGGGTCTAAATTAAAAGTTTGTAATATACTTTAATTAAAAATTCTCATTAATATATGAGTTATTAATAAAACAATAACCATAACGCGTTGTTCAGTATAAACGTGGGATTATGAATTATATTGAGAACGTCATAGATAGAAAACATGCCGTAATGTACCCTGAGTGTAAACCTTAGACGCATTAATGGTGAAGCGTGCAGCTAGCGATTTGCAAAGATTAATATAAATATTAATATAAAGTTTAATAAAACGTTACACTCACTTCAGTTCTTTTGGAGGTTCAGCAGGAACACGAATAGTTGGTACCGATCCTTTTTTCAGGAGCAGCTTCTTAGCAAAACCAGCTTTATACTGACCCTCGTTTATAAAGCGGTCTGGTGTGTGAAATGATTTGCGCAAACATGAGAGCATTGACGTTGCTCGTGGGGAATATTCCCTTCGAAAACAAACTCAGCCACTGCGTCTTCAGCGGTTCGGATTTAGGAACATTAAAATGACTGCTGTGTTCGCTATTACACCCAAGAGCAGAACACCACAATCGCTTAGACGCCATTGTGCTCATAGACAGTGCTCCAGCATATCAACAATGACCGCACCGGTCCGCGCGGAGTATGATTGACAGCTCGCTCACGAGCGAGGGCGGTGTGTGAAACGCTGCTGTCATCAATCAACAATCGTGGGAGGGGCTTCCGACCGTGTGACGTCACACGGTCGAACGGCTTGATTTGAGGCAGGGGAAAACATAAGATTTTTTTTTAAAAACAGTGGATGGATTTTTATCATTTTATGATGGTTGTGTACAGGCACTGCCAACACACATTTCAGTACAATCAACTTGTAAAAGTGCATGTACCATTATATGACCCCTTTAAATGTTACACAAAATAATTGTTTTGGCTATTTCTTTATTATGTTTTCTAATTTAACCCTTTCTAGGTGACCCCCAACATGCGTTTAGGGCGACCTTTATTTTAGAACGTTTCCCCTTATTATTTTCATGGCGACATCTAGTCACATGACCCACTGCAGCCACAATAGCGCTGAATGACAGATGAATCACGATTATTTCATTTTGCCTTTTTTATTCAAAATATTCAGAAACCGGCTAACCATGTCATCAACTACTAGGGATGTCAACGATTAATCGACGATCGATTAATTGTCGATAATACATTTAATCGATAAAACTTATCGATCATCGATTAAGCAGGATCATGCGCGTGCGTGCTGCTCAACCGCGAAACATGTAAGCGAGCGCGCCGGTGTGGTGAAGTGTTGATTCCCACTGGATGACGCACCCCGGAGTTGTTTGGGAGTATTTTACACCATCATTACTATAAGTTTGCGTGTGCATTCGCAGCCTTTTGTTTTGTGCAAATGTAAGTCGTAATAGTTTATTTTGTGTACGCTTATCTATATCTGATTGGTCTGATATTGGATGCATTTGGTTAAGAATCGACGTGATCTTTAGCGCGCTCAGCTCAAATGACAATGCACGACTAATAATGACTATTTGGACTGTCATATTACACAAGATTATAAAGAGAACACTATTGTAATAAAACATTGTGAATTATTTGGGTTTAGATGCCATGTCGCGTTGTTCCAGGAAGAGCTCGTCAGAGACTTTGAGCGCGTCCACCACAACATGAGTCATTCTGAATGGCACGTAACTCAGTTTAAGTTCACTTGTGCATTCACGTCATTTTGTGCAGATATAATTTTGTAATATTCTGCTTATTTTGTATATATCTGATTAATATCAAATAGGATGCGTTTCTTTGAGTTAAATAAAGCTAACAAAGTGCTCAACGGTTATTCATTCAGCGCGCGCCGCTCAAGCAGAATGCACAACTAATAATAACGATGGTTAATTTGGGACTTTCATATTACATAACATGAGAACACTATTTTATTAAATGGTTGTGAATTCATTGGGTTTAGTTGCCGTTTTCAGTGCGTTGTTCTAGCACTTCCACAACAGTCACACATTCTGACAAGCACGCATATGAGGCGGCGTTGGTGACACATTGTATTTGTCGTTATATTTATATATTAAATAGTTAATTTAATTTATCAATCACATCAAAACATTTTACAATCCTACTAAGCCTTTATTTAGATAAAAAAAACATTCTTATTAATTTGGTGAGTAACATAGCTTTTTGAGCAGTATTTGCAGACCCTGTGCTGTTTGCCATTAATGCTAACGATTAATCGATTAATTGATCGTTAATTTAAACGACGATCGATCATGGGAATTTGTGAAAATTGACATCCCTATCAACTACCTTATATTTTGGTTCTAAAATAAGTGTACGTGAATGGGTTTTGATGGCGCTGCCATCTTAGTTTACGTCGCAGTTCAGAGAATCCCATCTGTCGGATTTACAACATGTAAATTCATCAGTTTCTCCCGGAATTAAAGAAGTGGTCGGTGACATGGGCAGGGATGCAAACACATGTATGGTGAAAAAAGAGAGCGGTAATCGAAGCCCTCGCCCCGCAGCAAATATCCAGATACCGGTACTTACATTGCCACCAACCCCTGCCATCTCCGGCCCACCCCATAGGCAAAATAAAATTCAAATAAAGTTTTTGACAAAAAAGGTTTTATAAAAAGATAAACCTCACATATTTTAGCCTTTAAATAATTTTTATAAAAAGAATGAGTCAAAAAAGCTCAATTACAGAGATTTATAATGCACATTAGCTTATCTTTTATTATTAATAGTAAAATTCGGTCCGATTTTCCCGTGGCGTCTGTCGTTGCTATGCAACCATATGCACTGCGCTCAAAGAAGTTTTAGTAGCTAATGGATTTCCACCACCGAAAAACGCTTGCTGTAGCTCTGCTACAAGATTTGTTTACGGAGAAGAGAAAAACACCCGTAGTGTTTGGGTGCACCCCCATCTTTCACGTTGACTGAGCTTTCAATGTTTTTACGGAAAGGGTTCTGAAAAGTTGTTTTCATCTCGCTCCGCCTGGAAAAAATGAGCGCGCTTGACATGCCTACATTTGAAATAACGAACTTGAGCGCGCAAAAGACACAATGGACCCTATTTTAACGATCTGAAACGCAAGTGTCAAAGCACAAAGCGCAAGTAACTTTGTGGGCGGATCCCGGCGCTGTTGCTATTTTCCCGGCGGGATAAATGACTCTTGCGCTCGACTCAAGTTTAAAAGGGGTTGGTCTGAAGTAGCTTCATTATTCATAGGTGTGGTTTGGGCGTAACGGAAACAAACCAATAAGAGCGTCATATCACATTCCCTTTAAGAGCATGATGAACGAGGTGCGCTTGTTCCATGGCGCAATTCTATTATAACGGCGCATTTACCAGCGCGCTTCAGAATCGGTTCACAGCCGAGGAGATCGATGTTCTCGTCAGGGCCGTAAAAGAAAGAAAGTGACATTGGGGATGGGACAAACCCACCCAAATTAGCTTCGGTTAAACATGCATATAATAATTTGGGTAAATGTTTAAGCTTTATGCCTATTTTTCCCATCGTCATGGACACAACAATGATTTCCCTCCTGTTTAAATATTTTTCCTTATAATAATGTATCATTTGCAAAAAGTAAAATGCATCTGTCTAGATGAGAGAATAATCTACAGTGTATGCACGTTGTTCACACTCTGTATTATGGCCAAGCATGCGCGCTTAAAATAGCATCTGAATGTACGCGCAACGCGCCACTGACTTTAGACTAGGTTTTTTCTGGTCAGTGGCAGAATTGTTTTCTGGAACAGCAAAATAGCACCAGGGATTGTTTGCGCCGGAACACACCTCCTCTTTGCGCTGAACCGCCCCGGGGAGCGCAAGTGTATTTCTTAGTTAACTGACGTGTGTCTGTGGAGGGAAAAGTCCGCTTTGCGCGGGTGCAAAATAGGAATGATAGATGCGCCAGTGTACATCTGTACATTACAATCGTACATGAACGATTCACATAAGTCACCCAAACTGACGTGAAAAAAGCGGGAGGCGCCGAAAAGCACGCTGTTTGCATCCCTGCATGGGAGAAGAATAGAGTGTCCTTTACACGTAGTTACCTACACACTGCGTGTCTGATATAAATAAAACACGCCAGCAAATTATATTTGAATGGATTATTATGTCCGCTTCCATAGAAATCAGAGTGTATTTTACTAACTATAAATGCAGGGCTCGACATTAACGCTTGTCCGCCTGTCTGGGACAAGTAAAAGAGAATTTTACTTGCCCGACCGGACAAGTAGCCGGATTAGAACGTCAATAACAAAAAAATAACTAGGGAATCACTAAAACGAGAGAATAAATCTGATTTTATTAGCCTACATTTATTGCAAATTGTGCTGTTGAGGTTCGCAGCCTCTCGAGGAGAAATCTAAACAAATGAGCACAGCACACAAAGAAACTCAGTTGACAACATACTGCAGATCTTTTTTTATAATATATTTTATATTAATTTTTTTTAAATATTTTTTACATATGATAAAGTTAAGCACCCGCACACGACATGTGAATACCATCACAATTGAAAACGTGACATTGATTTCATACAACAGTTCAATAAACAGTCAAAATTAAGTCACTTAGGCTACATTTTAGACGTTTTTTGTTCTGCTTCAGCAGCGAAAATTGTTCCAAACAAAGATCACAGAAGAACCATAATGCTTCTCACAGCAACCGTATTTTCATTACTGAATGATTCAGCATTTTGAACGAATCCGTTGAGTCAAAGATTCAAATGATCCATTCATAAACATCTGTCTCATTCTCGAATGAATCAGCCGTTTGAACGAATCGTTTGAATTAATCAATCAATGACTCGCTCATTAAGACGGTCGCCTGCCGCCAGCTACTGGCGGTTTAGTGTTATGTTTAAAAGTATAATTCTTTCCGTTTCTTGTTTATATATTTAAAACAATCTCATAACATTATTTAGTAATTTTTCAGTATAAATGATTTAATTTAATCAGCCCTACCTAAGGTAACAGCCATATAGCGTCTTATTATTCTAAATAATTGAATTTATTGATCAAATTCAGGAATTTAAAATGAAAAATGAAGCATACATTTAATAAGATTGGGATTTTAAAGGTGCAGATCTTAACATATGCAGATTTAAATATATCAAAGCTGATTGAACACTGATGAGAATATTGTTTCAGAATAAATTATATTTACAAAACACACACACAAAAAAATTCCGGACAAGCAACTTTTACTCGGACAAGTGAATGACAGATTTATTTGTCCAAAGGACAAGCACATGAAAAGGCTTAATGTCGAGCCCTGAAATGTACTGTTTTGCTAGTGCTAGTGTAATTAAATGTCTGAAACCTAAAACAAAGATTATGTGACTGCAAACACTGTGTACAGTTGTGATATATGAAAAGCATGTTTGCCTCTGGCACACCGTACCGGTCAAATGGTTAATCTGTGACATGTCATTCATTTTGTCATGAGTTACATGAAGTAAATATAGATAAAGAGAAGCATGACGCAGAATGACTGAAGAAAGACTTGGAGAATGAAACCAACCTGTATCTTCTTGTTTCACACTGAATGTTTCTTCCATCTTCATTTCACCACTCTCCTCTTTAATAAACACCAAATTTGCTTGTTCCTCAGTATCTTCTTGTTTCAAACTGAACACTTCTTCAATCTTGAATTCTTCACTCTCCTCTTTAATAAACGTCATCTTTATAATAGTGTGTTCCATAGATCTCAGCTGCTTCAGGAGTTTAAGTGTTTAGACATATCGTCCTGTTGAAGATGAGAATAATTAACAGACAGAAAAATAAATCCAAACTAAATCTCTGTGTGTGTCTCAATCAGCTCTAGTTCAGTACACTAGTGAGTCAGTCAGAGTGAGAGTTAAATGACCTGATTAGCCAAAAAATCAAAACTTTCAATACAAATGAATAAAGGAACACAGATTATACAGACATATTTGGACATTTATGGCTTACATTCAATATTTGATTTGTAGTTTATATTTAATAGACTAAACTTTCATGAAAACATTGGCAGTTGATTTGTATAAGTTATTACACGTTTGTTTGTTTTTCTTGTTGCATTTTCACTGTTGTACTGCATGTGTCCTTATGAGAAGCATGATTCAATGGAATCTGAATTTGTTTCGAAAAGCTCAGTTTCTCTATCATTACTTGCAAGTTGTTAGTAACCAAACAGCGTGTTTACGATGAACTGATTCACAACATACGGAGCGAAATGAGACGCACCTTTCAGTTACTAATTTGTGGATGCATAAAAACTGTTAATTCATATTATATACATTATAATGTTACATTCAAAATGCGTATTCCATTTATAAGTTCCATATAAAGTTGTACAAAGGGATTGTATCGTTTTAAACACTTTAAATTATTACAAACACATACCTTTCTTCAACCGAATCACAGATGCAGGAGCGCGGCGCAGTCTTATGACATCATGTCGCCACACCAAAATAAAAGTCCCGTTCACAAGATACAAATAATAGACATTCACATACAGAAAACACATTCAACTGAAAAGATAAAGGATTGATGCAAAGGATAAATCACAGATTCCCAATGCTATTAATACCACCGAGATTGTTTTCACAAGTTGCTGGTTTATATCTAAATGGAACAAAGTGTGAATTGATTGCAATTATAATACCAACTACAAAGCATGTGTGATCTTCTCAATCATGAATAAAGTCAAGTATTCATATTACAAATGCTTGGAAAGAACTTGAATATTTCAAACCCATTAAGAATTTGTAGTTAAAAATTTAATTTGTGGTTGCAGAGATCTAGACCTATTTAATTTATGAACTAAAACTGAATCCTTTTTTCTATTTTATTCCATCTTAGTTTCTCCACAGAATATAAGGGCAATAAACAAAATCAAAATATTATTTGATTAAAGTGCATGGTCATGACTGTAAAGGATTACACTGATGGTGGGTTTAAAACAATTGATTTTGACTGTCTGAGGGGAAAACATAAATTAAATTGGTTAAAGTGATTTTTTTAAAGCTGCAGTAGGGAGTTTTGAGAAAACGTTGACTTAGCCTGAAAATTTGAACAAGTACAACTTCCAGGTCCCACCCCCTTACTCTCTGCTGCGCTACAGCCCTCCCTCCACAGCTCGTCCTCCACAGCAGAGCCTGCCGTGAACGCGCAGGCTAGTAAACAGGCCCACCGATGACTGCGGATAAACAGTTATGCACATTCACTAGTACGGACGAAACATCAACAATATGCTTTACATTGACTAAGGCCTGCCCATACTTTGAATACAAACTTGGTCCTCAAATCATTACGTATTTTGCAATACATGTAATGTAATTTTATAACGTTGCACCCTTTCTATAAGTTATAAATAGCTAGTAAGATAATATAACGGTAACTAACGTAACAGTATGTAAGTAATTATTCTAGCGATATGTTGGCCTAATGCTAGATAAGGTTTGCTAGTACATTTGTAAAGGGGTTCAGTTGTGGGAAGAAGGAGGCGGGAACCGGCGAATGTTCAGCAAGTTTAATAATAAATAAACAAATACAAAATGAAAGTATAAGCCAGCAGCCCCTCACGGACGACTGCTGGCACACAAAACAGAACATAAAATCACAACGTAAAATCAGGCCTGTTCCTCTCTCCACTGTCGTCGCTCCTCCTTCATGCTTCCGCTCCTCCGTGAGAGATGCGAGACCGGTGCGTCTCACAGGTGTCGTTCATTATCACTCACACCACCGGCCTCGCGCCGCTCTCACGTCCCTCGGCCTCGTCCTGCTCGCCACGACATTATTTCAGCAACATGACAAGCCAGTGAATTAGCAGGTTTCAATTGTTGCTTTGCACAGTGCGTGACATTTTATCTACATGTTATGCGGCTAGAGTTTTGACACCGAGTCAATTTGCTCAGTCCAATTCTTTCTTTTTCGCTTGTTTATCGTCATCGGCCTTTTTCCTTTTACCTCTTTGTTTTATTACAGGCGCATACACGAGCGTGACTGACACTGCTAAGACATTCCTCTTGGCTCTGATTGGTTGTTTCTGACCGGGAGCGGTGTATTTCTGCAAATGGCAATAGGACCACTGGGAGGAGCTTGATTTTTTCACAGATTATCTGTCTCATATTCTACTGTCAGGACATAATGACAGTTTTAATAAATATGTAAAAAAAACAAACATTTTTGGACATTTTTGTCCAAAAGTCACCGAGTGGGAGTGTTTTGTGTACCTAGTGCGAAAAATATTTTTTTTAGAGGAAATGGCAGTGAAATAGTAAAATTCCAATAAAAATACACACCTGTGCCAAATTTTATGCAGTTAGCATTAACACAGGCAAAGTGATCAAACAAATAAAACTGAAAAGGACAAAAATGTCCATAAGGGTGTTAAGCTACTTTTCAGACATGTATAAAGAAAATCACATTTGTAACAATTTAAAATGATATTTTGTTTTTTGTTTTGTTTATTAAAGGTGGAAAGTATTAAGGAGACACACAAGGCCCTTCTGCTTACAGACCAGACCTGTTCAGATACAGATGAGTCCTTTTTGGACATAAATGAGTTCTCTTCAGATTCAGAGGTAGTTAAAATATATCTCACTTATCTTTTATGATTGGATTTCTCACAGAATTATAAATTGCCAGCCAGTGGTGAAACCACAAAAGTGATTGAGTGACCATATTGAAATTCTCACCCACAAAGAGGGTATCAATAACTGATGACCAATACTGTGACCTAAAATGCCCTAGATGGGTTTAGTTCCTAGTATAGGGATGCACCGAACTGAAAATTCTGGATGCACTTGACCGAAAATAACTTAAAATCATATTTTTTTGTATAATTGTATTGTTTTTAGACTTTTAAATTAGATTCAATCATTTTACTGAATATGAATTTTAAAAAACAACAACAAGCCAATACAATAAAATAACCACGCTTTTTTTTAAGCATAAAAAATTGGACAAAATGATCCCTAAACTTTAAAATGATATTAAATATCAATATACTATTCTTGATTCAGTTCTGTGCAACCGGTTCAGATAACAGATTCTTTTTTGACTAATTACCAAAATAGAGTATAGTCCTAGAAAGCTATTATTATCAGAGCATGTGAGCAGATATAGCAGGGAGCTGATCATTGAATGAGAGGGTAGCGTCATTTAACTAGTGTTGCCCAGCAGTTGGGCTATTGCAAACAGAAGCCTACCAGAGAAATGTCATGTCGGCACATTATTTGAGCGGACTTTGCTTTTCCAGTGAGCGTGATCAGTACATGAGTGGAGCGTTTGGGCCGTGAGCGACAGCAGAGCGCACAGCATAAAAACGGAGCGGAACATTACGCAGAGCGCCAAGTGAAATATAGAAATCTTTAAGATGGTTGTGTGTGTCTACTGCACACTTCAGACCCTGGTAATTACCTAACACAAATTATTTTTATAAAAAAAGGAAAAGTCAATAATTCCTTCATGCCACATAGTAATCCCGCTTGTGACAGCTGTATTAAAGGGGAAATATCATGAAAATCTGACTTTTTCATTGTTTAAGTGCTATAATTGGGTCCCCTGTGCATCTACCAACCCAGAAAACGTGAAAAGTGAAACACAGTAACTTTGTTTTGGTGAGCCTTTCTATGCAAGCTTGGCAAAAAATAAGCAGATCAGATTTCGCTCCCCTTCTGACGTAGGAAATTATGGTTATAATATTACCGACCTTTAATCTGCATATTACATCTTGTGAAAAGGGGCATGTCACCTTTGAAAAAAATTAAGTCTAATAGATTAATCCTTACCTGGTTATGGATTATACCTTTATGTAATGCACATGTTGATTTAGTCGGAATTTGTCTAGAATTGAATCCAGAATATGAATGTCTTATGTGTGGTTTCACAGGTGAGAGAACCTTCAAGCATAAACAGCCACACTGTTGACCAGACCTCAGTGGACACAGGACAGCCCCATGCAGACACAGGAGCGGCCCCCTCTCACATGTCTACCTCAGACTCAGAGGTATTTTTTCCCACCAGTGGGAGCCCACACAAACACTTCTGTGGAGGGTTTTCACCTATATAAGTGTGGGTTTAGAATGGCTATAACCTGAGGTTAAGAATAATGCCCAAAACCAGTCGTCTGTGGATGAGAATCTGAAACAAGGACTGGTGGGCCGTTGTCCTGCTCCACTTCACACGCAGTGACGCAGTGAATGGAGGATTATAGAATGATGAAGAAATTCAGAAACGTATTTATATGACACTTTATTCAACAGGAATAATAGCTCGCTCTGCACGTCATTACGCTATTTCTACTTCATTGCACATGCACAGTCCTTTCAGTTTCGGTTTTCAATCCAATCAAGTGTTTATACGTTCTCTTGGTCGGATTAGAAAAGGAATAAACCACCTCTTTATATCCGATTGAAATTTAATTCGGATCAATTCAGGTGTTTTCACCAAAAGTATTGTGGGCACTAATCAAAAAAAAAAAAAAAAGTAAAATATATATTGCAAAACCCTAACAAATGTATGCAAATATATCAGAATTGCAAACAGCATGGTCGCAGAGCGAAAAATAAGCATGAATATATCTAAAAATATATAAATAAATAAAATAACACAAACATTTTTTAATTATAAAATATCATTTAGTTAAGTACCGAATAACACGACTGAGGGAGCTGTTATGCTGAATATCATCACGGCTGCAAATGTTTAATTGAATTTATAGTTTACTATTAAATATTAAGTTACTTACATTTTAGACACAACATTGACTGTTTTTGTTCTATTTCACCAACGAAAAAAGTTCCAAAAAAAGCAACACTCAGCTTGGTGTTTTGTTACTAAATGATTCATCGGTTTGAACAAATCATTTGAATGAATGACTTAATGACTCGCTTATTAAGACGATCACTTGCTGCCACCTATAAACACTATGAACCTATTGGTAACAGCCAGGCACGTGCACAGGTAGGGCTCAAACTGTGCAGAGCACATGCCCTTTTTCTCCTTACAATGCGAAGTGCCCTTTTTTTTGGTGGTGTTTTTATTTTTATTTTTTATTTTTTTTATAAATCAATGCTATTGGTCACCCTTTACATCTGTCTGTCTGTTTTACAAATATTTAGCCAATGAAAGTTCTTAAAAAGAGCTTGTGCAAATCTTCCTCAAATCCTCAAACTGTCAGTAAACCTGATAACTCCGCCCCTCTATATTCATTTAATCAACTGAAGCTCCGCAGCGGCCGCACAGCAGACAGCAGCTGCTGAACGAAGTTTTGCGAAGGGTAAATAAAGATCTTGTTGTTTGAATAAGTACTAAACACTTTGTCCATAAAAGCTCATATTTTATTTATTCGATGTCTGACTGACATGTGGGACTGGGAGTCAGACCTGACTGAGAAAGAGGTCTAGGGCTAGGCTAGGATTTGACATCTAGTCATAGCCATATAGCCTACACTTAGCCTGCCTCTGCATACAGTAGCATAACGTTTCATCTTTTATAAAATGCGATTTTGGCTAAATGTATTTTACAACAGGAAAAACTGACCGCCTGTTTCGTACTGGAACTTACACAAAGCAACGAGTGATCCTCGTCACCTAGGTAATATATTTCTAAGAAATGTGTTCTTTGATTTATGATTGCTGATGCACTTAATTTATTAACATTTAATTATGTTATGGTAATAATATTAAATTATGGTTAATTCAAGGCTGTTAATATGCATATATTCGCTATATAGCTAATTTTTTAATCTATAGTATTCTATACTCTCCGCTTGTCCTCACATGCATACATTTAGTAAAGTAAAACATGGTTTTACTACAGTAATGTAGTAGTAACTAAAAAAAAACAATACAGAAGATCACTGTGAAATCTTTATATTTTATCATGCAGAATGTAATTCATGATTTAATTCATTACAAGGCTTAATTTGTTTAATCCAAAATACAGCAAAAACAGTAATATTGTGAATTATTTTTACGATTTAAAATAACTGTTTTCTATTTGAATATATTTTAAAGTGTAATTTATTTCTGTGATCAAAGCTGAATTTTCAGCATCATTACTCCAGGTCAGTACTCTTCAGTGTCACGTGATCCTTCAGAAATGCTTTTCACTGCAACTGTACTTTTCACACTATTTTATATTTTTTTTCATTGCTGCCTATTTTAGGGACAGTGTAGATAATAATATACCTTCAAGAGACCAACATCCCTGGACAGGTTCTCCACAGTATCAAGTTTTTGCCAGGTAGGCGGATACATGTTGGATATGCTATAGTAACGGTATGGATATAGTTTCTTATAATCTGGAATTGAGTTTGTACATAATTATTTAAATTATATTTCAAAATAGTTTGTCCAAAATACTTGACTCATTGTCATTGCTCTACCTTCCCCTCTTCTCAATGTCATACATAAACATGTCAACCAAATTGTACAAATTAACAGAATAGCTAAAAAAATATTTTTAACTTTATGTGTGCAAAGCAGAGAAAAAAAAAATAAAAATAAAATGCAATTAAAAAAAAGAGGGAGTACACAATAGCAATTCACAAACACAGGACCATACAAATAAAGATCTTGACAACAAAACTATTTTTTGTACTTATATGAATTTTGATTACTTAAATGAATTTTGATTACTTGGTGGTTGCAGTGCAATGCCCCGTAAAGAGAGAAAACAGAAAAAGAAGGAGAGGGAGCGACAGCAGGCAGCCAAGTGTAGGAGCTCACTCACTTCATGAATGAGGCCAGTTTGCAGCAGGGAAGAAGAAAAGGAAGGAAGAGAGAGAAGCGATAGATGATGTGCAAGAATTTGCTGGTGAACAAGATACAGGAGCCCCTGCAGGAGAGTTACCAGAAGGAGATGCAAGAGAAGAAAGCCAGTATGGAACTGCTAGTGTAGATCAGGAGAATGTGATGGAGACCGGAGCAGGAGAGTTAACTCCAGAAGAAACCAGAGAAGATAGCCAGTATGGAACTGCAGCCAATAAAGATGATGTAATTGCAAAACTAGTGGTTTTGAATTCTCCAACAGATCCTGCCCACATGCAGACATTTAATATTAATTATAGAGACAGATATATCGAAATGTGTGAGAAAGTCGGACCTTGCCAGCCTGTTATGACATTCCCGAAAAACACAGACGGACGTTCTTTTCAGAGAAGATGGTACACGGATCGCCCATGGTTGGAGTATTCACCCAAAAATGATGCCATGCACTGTTTTAGCTGTCGAATTTTTCTAAGAGAAAAAAAATTCAAGAACAAAACAGCCTGGAAGACAGTAGGCATAGATACATGGAGGAGTGCCACTGGAAAAATTAAAGAGCATGCCAGCACAGAGGCCCATATGACAAGTATGGTAAGATGGAACATATACTCCAAAAAAGCTATACAAGCTGCTTTTGATACATCGGATATTCAAGGGAGAGCAACACGAGAGAGAGAAAGACAAAGGAACAGGGAAATCCTAACTCGTTTAATTGATATTACCTTGTATCTGGCACGACAAGGGCAAGCTTTTAGAGGAGATGATGAGACAAACTCAAGTGCAAACCAAGGCAACTTCCGATAGCGTAATGAAGCTGCATTTGGATGCCATCCAGGAAAAACAAGCCTCCGTGAAAAGACCCCAAGTGTCCCTTCTCTCAAAGAGGAGCCAGAATGACATTATAACGTCCTTAGGTACTTTTATTAGAAGGGAAATACAGACTCAAATCAAAGATGCTCAAATCTTCTCCATCCTTCTGGATGAGACCACAGATGTCTCTCACAAAGAGCAAGTTTCCTTTGTAGTTCGCTACGTAAGTGACATGGAAATTAAGGAGCATTTTCTCCAGGTCTGCACTGTTGAGTCCACAACAGGAAAAGAGTTGGAAAATGTTGTCATCTCTCTCCTTCAGGAAAATGGACTTGACTTGAAGAACATCTGGGGCCAAGGATATGATGGGGCTGCAAACATGAGTGGAATGTACAAAGGTCTACAATCCCGGATACGTACACACAATGAAAAGGCTCTTTATGTTCATTGCCAGGCACACTGCTTGAATCTGGTCCTGGTTGAGAGTGCAAAGTCCAATGTTCATTTTGTGACATTTTTCTCCTTGGTGGGGAAACTGTATGTTTTCTGCACAGGCTCCACAAAGAGGCATGCAGCATTTTTAAAATGCCAGCAGTCCTTGTATCCTGGTCAGCGTGTAGTTGAGCTGCAGAAGTTGTCTGACACTCGGTGGGCCTGCCGAGAAAGATCCCTGACAGCCCTCAAAAAAGTGCTGAAAGCTTTAATCAAGCTGCTGACAGACATCAGTGAGTCAGACCCACCTGACACAGCTGCTGGTGATGCAAAGATGTACCTAAAGGCTATCGACTTTGAATTCCTTGTTTGCTTAGAAATCACCACCCCAGTGTTCCAGGTAACTGGAGTGGCCTCTGATGCTCTGCAACAAAAAGATCTGGATCTCTCTGCCTACACAGTAACTGATGGTGTGCTGGACACAGTTAAGAATCTGAGGTCTGAGGAGGAATTTAAAACTATATTCCAGATAGCCATTGAAAAGGCAGAAGATGCAGGTATCGACATTCCCACGGTACCTCCTGGCCAGGAAAGGAAAAGGAAAGTGCCAACATGGTACCTGCATAGTGCCACAGCTGCTAGAGACAGCCATACTTTCCAAACTGTTTGAAAAAGTTTTACCGGGCCAAGGTGTTCTTCACTTTCCTGGATACAATCACAGAGGAACTCAGAAGAAGATTTAAAGTAGATGGGATGATGCCCACAGGGAAAATACTGCAGTCATTCCACAGCCTGACAGTTCATGACAACTGGGTGGGCACACCAAACCCAGAGGCTGTCCAAGCCATACACACACTGTGTGACTTTTATGGTGTTGAGGAGGAGCAGCAACTGAAGACAGAGCTGAAGGTCTACCATACCACCTTCAAGTCAAGTGGCATGAAGAGTATGCTTTCTAGTTTCCACTCTAAAAGAAACCAGTGGCCAGCACGTTTTCCCTACACTGGTAGAAATGCTTAAAGTATATGCCACCCTACCTGTATCAACTGCAACTGTGGAGAGATCCTTTTCAAAATTGAGGTTAATTAAGAACCATCTCCGAAGCCTCTGCTCAGAGGAGAGACTCTCAGACCTCCTCCTCATAGCCATAGAGAGGGACATCCCAGTGGATCACAGTGAAGTCATAAACATCTTCAAGCACATGGCTCACAGAAGGTTGCTGTTGTAATTAGGTTTAAAGAAGCCCTGAAACCCTGTGTATCTATTTTATTTATATAATTATTATGGTTGTTATTAATAGTAAATAAATCTAAAGCTTTTGAGACTTATTTTTTGTTATTGAATTTTTCATGAAGATGTGACCATTTCTTCCTTTTATGTAGGCTTACTAAATAATCTTGATATAAAAAAAGGAAGGGGGTGCCCTTTTTCAGTTTCAGCACATGCCCCTCAAAAGGTCTGTGCACGGCCCTGGTAACAGCCCTATAGTGTCTTGTTATTAGATGATGCATGCATTTAATAAGGTTAAACAAATTGGCCTTTCTAAAAGTAAATAATACCCTGGATAAATATCACATATATGCAGATTTAAGGATGTAGAAGGCTGATAGAACACTGATCAGTAATCGCTTCAGAATAAATTATATTTACACCACAAAAAAGACGCCAATAAAACCATTTTTAAACATTGTCACATAACATCACATTTACCTCAGAAACGTCATTCTATGCCCTTAAAGGGGCATTATGCAGGAATCCCGTTTTTGTCAAACAGCGACCCCTAGAGTTGCTGTGGAGTACTTGAATTTAACGTTACTGACGTAAATACCAATCACTCAGAGCGTGACATGGCCTATTACATAGTATACAATAGTACATTGTGTTTAATTTGTCGTTTAATGAGATATAATATATGTTGTTAGTGGTGAGAATTTTCACGTGATTAAATACATAGATCCGACAATTATCCCATGAACTTTAATGGTCCAGAGGCAGAACTTTTGCCAAGTGTGTCAGAGGTTCTGGGTTCTAATCGGTACTAGTAGTATAGTTTATTTTCCTCATCAAAACCGATTGTTTATTAGTGGTTGAATTTCAAGCAGGGACATGTTTTTTGTGCATTAGGTTTTGTGATTTCACCATCGCCTCCGTGTGCAGTCTATGGTGAAGACAGTGCGCGCGTCACAACAGAACACTGTAACTTATCTGCACCACTGATCGCAGAGGCAACGAGCACTTTGGTCACTTGATTTAAAAAATAACACATTTCAGATCGCCTCTTATTTAACAGACAAACGAAATGAATGCTCTACTAGAGTTACCTGGAGATGTTTTATTTGTTTGTAATGGTACATCCGTGGCGCGAGAGGTTTCAATAGGGACATAACACACCCGCAAATTATGCCTATGCTCGTGTCCGACTCCTCGCTCGGTCAGTCTGCCGTTTCCTCTTTCTCTGTTCCTCCGACAATGCTTTCCTAGCTTTCTGCATCTTATATGCCGGCTCAGCCATGACGATAGTGTGACAAACTCCATCCCTCTATACCTTGTTCCTGTGTGTATGTGTGCAGTTGCCGTAAAGGAATATGTTACATCGCGAGAGCTGATATCACGCGATACTTCCTGACACTGAGCACGGCGGCCCGCCGCACCGAAGTTGCAAGTGAGATTTTTGCGCTCACAGGCACCAGGGGGGTCGAGACGCCCACCATTCAACCCGAAAGAAGTTATATAACCATTTCAATAACTCTGAAGCTGTTCAGTTAAGCTAAAAAAGCTGCATAGTGTCCCTTTAAACCATTAGTCAGCAAGAAAAATGTACTTAGATAGGAGCATTGTGCTAAATATATGCACTATATTGCATAATCGTTGTATTTTTACATAACCTGTTTTTAAATATTTAAAATAGATCTGTTTAATGACAGCCACCATTTAAATGTTTAAATAAAAAATAAAAAGAGTAGAAACAACTGACATAAAAAATTTATTATAATGTTATAAAAACTTCCTTATGTGTAATTAAATGTAAGTAGCCTTCAAATCTTAAAAAAATTCGGAAACATGTCACCTTTTTTCATCACTTGTGAGTTTGCAGGTATGTAGATGTAAAATGAAAAAAACTTTAAAGCACTATTAATTTAATTTGCTTCTTTCTTATATTGTATTTGTTCTGTTGTTTGTTATTTGCATCTTTGTTTTTTATTTTTAATAACACATAAAATAACAAAAAGAATAATTAGTAATAAAATAATTGGAGTAAAAAAAGTATAATTATGCATCGAGAATCGCTTTATATTTGAATTGTTACCCTCAGAATTGTAATCTAATCGAAAAGTGATGCAAGTGAAGATTCACACCGCAGTAGTAAGGCAAGGAGACCGTTTATTTTTCATGAGCTTGCTCAATTATTTATTTTTTCAAACAAAAAATCTTCCATAGTGCAGGTTTAATAATCATTAAATATTAAAACACAGTTCTTTGTCCTGTATCTCACTAAAATATATTTTCGAAATTCTCTAGGGTGATGCTGTATCAGATTTGTTTGCTTGGGACGATTTGGAAGAGAGCACTTTTAGCACATCTTCTGAAGATACAGATGGAACGGATAGTGAAAGTGAGGTTGAAACGCCAACAGATGATCCACTTCACAAAACTGGCACAGACAGGGATGGACACCGTTCTCAAATCAAAAGGCTTCATCACAAAGGCAGAGGCTCTGCTGCTGATAATGAGTCATGCTGCAGTACATAATATTACTGGCTGTCAACTGGACCACTTGCTGAAACTCATTCATTTCCTTTTTTGGTAATGATGTAGTCCCAAGGTCCAAGCATATGTTTAATAAGGTATTCAAGAACAACTCAGACATAGTTGAGTTTCATCTTTACTGTAGAGGCTGCAAATCTCACATTGGAACACAAACACTAGTTACTGACCAAAACATTACACAGTGTCCATCCTGTAATGAAGCAGTTGAGATCACTTCTTTAAATAATGGTAGCTTCTTTATCAATGTGCTAGTTGCACCACAGATTCAGAACCTTCTGGAAAATCCAGAAATTCAGGAACACCTCAGCTATCGATTTGACAGGCCAAACAGGATTAAGAATGTTATCTCAGATATCTATGATGGAGTCATGTATGAAAAATTGACACAACCTGGTGGAATTCTTTCAGATCCTAACAATTTTTCATACAATTTTAATTCTGATGGGTCCCCTTTATACAAATCTTCAAAATTCTCTATATGGCCTATACAGCTACACTTGAATGAACTGCCGCCCAAAATGAGATTTAAGCATGTAATCATTGCCGGTCTGTGGTTTGGAACCCATGAGCCATCTATGCAAGTCTACCTTAAACCATTTACAGAACAAGCAAAGTCACTCAGTTCTAAAGGTGTGTTGTGGAGAAAAAACGGTGTTCAAGTGAATAGCAAAGTTGTTGGCATCTGCTGCTGTGTAGACTCCAAAGCCAGTGGTGGACGAAGTACACATACCATGTACTTGAGTAAAAGTAAAGATACTTAAGGTAAAATATTACTCAAGTAAAAGTAGAAATGCTGCCTTTAAAGATTCACTTGAGTAAAAGTACAAAAGTATTTGCCTTCAAATGTACTTAAGTATCCAAGTACTTTGATGTTTTTTTTTATGGCTATAATGTCCTATTATAATTTGACACAAGACTCTTGCTTAACTCAGTCTAAGTGAAGAGTAATGTCACTCTTGGCACACCAATGCAATGACATTAATTAGTCTGATATATATATATATATATATATATTTGAATTGAATACATTTTTTGTGTGTTTAATTTTGGAGGGAAGGGGACTGTTCCCATAAGGTATAAGACATTTACAGTATTTACTGTATATATTTTTCTCCAGCGCCTATGGTCATAATTATTAACATCTTAATGTTATGATACATTCACATAAACCTGCACAACGCCATTAAATATATATACACACACACACATATATTCACACACACACACGCGCGCGCACACACACGCACGCGCACACACACGCACACACATATATATATATATATATATATATATATATATATATATATATATATATATATGTTCTATATTCTATGTTATGGGAGCAGCCAATTTCCCTCCAAAATTACACACAAAAACGTATTATGCAGTGTTTCTGCTAGGCTACTCCCCAGAAAAAAAAGCTATTACATGCAAGTAATTTTAGTGGCAACGTAAGCAATGTACATTATGCGTCAATACTTAGCGATAATTGCTGAAATAATAGCTGCTGTTCTCTGTCCCGCTTAAAATCATTGTCAACGCGATTTGTTTAGAACTATTGAGAGCTACATGAATAACGTGACCGCGCGGCGGCGAGATCACTGTCACAAGTTCACAACCAACTAGTTCACAACTTTCAAATTTAACGGCTCTGGTTCGCGCTTAGTATATTCCGCCAAGGCAAATTCAAAACAAAGCGCGCGCTGTACTGTGATTGGTGGCTGGTTTGACCAGTTACGTTTTTATCCACTCATAAATAATAAGGAACGACTGATTTTGAAAATGTAGTAGAGTAAAAAGTAAGATATTTGACTTTGAAATGTAGTGGAGTTAAAGTAAAAGTCTCCCAAAATTTAAATACTTGAGTAAAGTACAGATAAAGCAAAAAAGCTACTTAAGTACAGTAACGAATTACATTTACTTCGTTATTGTCCACCACTGTCCAAAGCAAGACCTACAATGCAGAACACTACTCTGTTTAATGGTTACTATGGGTGTGGCTTCTGTATTCATCTCGGTGTTTTAATTGAAAGACAGGTTAAGTACACAGTGATAGCCTCAGGACATGATAGAGATTCAAAGTCTATGCTAAAAGATATGGAAGTAGCTTTAGCTGAAGGTAGGCCTGTCAGAGATGTTAAAGGTCCTTCACAACTTATGAACATGCCATACTTTGACATTGTATGGGGTTTCATACCTGATTATATGCATGCTATCCTTCTTAGTGTAACCAGACAGATCATCAAGCTTTTGCTTCAGAGTAGTGACCAGCCCTATTACATTGGTAGACCAGACACTTTACGGGTAATAGAAAATCGCATCAAAAACATCCAGCCTCCATTACCCGCTTGCCTAGGCCAATTGAGGAGTTCAGATACTGGAAGGCATCAGAATGGAGAGCTTGGTTGCTTTTTTATTGTTTACCGTGTCTTGAGGGCGTGCTCGATTCTCGGTACGTGAAGCATCTCAGTCTGCTGGTCTCAGCTGTCTTTTTCCTTTTACAGGAGTCCATCACCAATGAAGAGGTCAACAAAGCAGACATCATGCTGCTTGAATTTGTTGTTAAATTTCAGTTACTAAATGGAGAGACAGCCATGACTTTCATCTCCTCACCTTGCAAAGTCAGTGAAACTGTGGGGTCCACTGTGGGCACACTCTGCTTTTGTGTTTGAAAGCTCAAACGGCCAGCCTGTTGAAGTTGGTCCATGGAACCAAAGGTGTTGTGATTCAGATCGTTAACAAGTTTCTGTTGCATTAAGCCATGGCATGTTTCGCAACAAAATATTCAAGTGATCAATAGTGATCGTGTTTTAAACTTCTGCCGAGAATGTAGCGAGTATCCAAGAGTGCAGAAATGTCTGAGGTGGCAGGAAACCACAACTAAACAACTCATAGGCGAGGAGATAAATGCCTTCAGTGATGGGAAAAACAACTGACAGTTAGACAGAAACACAGCAGCACTACACCAAAACATCTGCACTGTGGCACACCTAGATTTACATTCCCCCCACACCCTAGACACCCCCTCTTCCTCATCGACACCCCGTCACCCAAACCTTCCACAACCATACACCCACCATCCCGCAAATCCATTCATGCCTCCACACTTTCCTCACCCAACTCACACCCATATAGCGTCAATACACCCTAAAACCATCCACACCCGTACCATCAACTACACCTCAACCCAACCCATTCTTTCCACACTTGTATACCCATCTGTACCCCACACTCTCTCCCTTCACCCATAACCCACACTTTCAGATCCTTACTACTATCGGTCAACATGTCCTTTCCTATTGAGGGTGAAATGTATTAAATATAGAGCAATCTCTATGCCCTCTATAACTTTGAACAATGGAGGTAGCTGTCTTGTGATGATTTTAAATCGGAAACTTGCCAGGAGTCAAGGACGCATACGGTATTATCTTAACTTGGTAGAACCAGTACAAATAACATTAGGTCATGATTACAAAGGCAAGACAAAACACTTTCATTATGTTCCCATTTTAGAAAGCTTAAAAGCTGTCTTGACCAATGAAAGTGTACGGCATCAAATTTTAAATCCTATGCATGCCGACGAAAGCAAGCTATGTGATATTGGAGATGGCTGTGTCTCTAAATCCAATGAATTGTTTGCATCTGATCCGCATGCTCTTCAGGTCATGTTGTTTCAAGATGCTTTTGAAGTCGCTAACCCTCTAGGGTCTGCTAGGCAAAAACACAAAGTTCTCGCTGTGTATTACACTTTGGGTAATGTCTATACACACAACCGATCCACTGTTGACTCAATACAGCTTGTACTTCTTTGTCTGGAGAAGAACTGTAAGCTGTTTGGACCTGAGAGAGTTTTTGATATTTTGATGTCAGACTTGCGTGACCTGGAGTCAACAGGCATTTCCATTGAAGGGAAAACCTTCAGAGGCAGTATTGCGTGTGTCATTGGAGACAATCTTGGGTCCCGCTATCTTGGAGGATTTACGGAAAATTTCAGCTGTGCAGAATATTTTTGTAGGTACTATCACATTAGTAAAAAGGATTTTCAAAGAAATTCTCTTTCTACAGCCACAGAGAGAACGCCAGCTAGTTATAGGGAATCAATGATGGAGTTGAAAACTAACCCAGATATGCAAATGCACAAAGGCATCAAGTCAAACAGTGTTTTGAACAAACTGACACATTTCCATGTTTGTGCACCGGGACTTCCACCCTGCCTTGCCCACAGTGTTGGGCATGTTACTTAAAAAAAGTAATTAGTTATAGTTACTAGTTACTTCTCACAAATAGTAACTGAGTTAGTAACTGAGTTAAATCATTATAAAAGTAACTAATACCAGGGAAAGTAACTATTGCATTACTTTTTTTTTAAATCTTCAAATAGGCCTATGTCAAATAACTTGGATGCCCCCAATATTAATGTTAAATTAATAAAATGGACACTATAGAATAAATTATTATTATAAAACATTGTACACTAATCTACACTATTGTAATGTTGCTGTGGGACAATGTGAGAGACACCTATTCAATTCAATAGCCTATATTATTTTAAATATTATCATTACTATTGTATAACAATAAAACATAATAGATGGTTTAGAACTTTTATGATTTAATATTGCACAGACCACAACTGGCCAACAAATAAATCTAAAAATAAATTATGCTTCTTAAGAAATGTACCAAAAATGGATAAATAATAATAATCAAAATATATACACTTTTTTTGTAGTGCAAATTAAAATGATAAACAGTTTAACAAGAAGTCCTCCCAGAACGTTCCCTTCAGGTTATTTTTTAGATTTAACTATGTAAATTAATTTAAACGTTGCAGATGATACCAATAGGCTACAGACATTATTATAATGCTAAAATTTGTAATTTATTTATAAACAAACTATATAATGCTCCCACCTTATACAAAAAAACCTCAAACGCAGATGAGCCAATGTCAGTTGAGTATCAGTTGCACGGGGACCGGAACTCGAATAAGTAACTAGATAAGACAGCTTAGGGTGTGAGTGTGTGCAGTGTGTGTTGTAGAACATATGTACAAATTGTTTTGAATGATGTCAAAAAACCTGCAATTTTGTGGAATGTGCTGTACTGTGGAAAAAGTGTGAATATGTCTATTAGCTGCAAAGTACTAGTCACCATAGACATAATAAATACATAGACGCCCTATTGGCCGCTGGAGCGTACGTCAACGGCGCCGCCATATTGGGGATGGCAACTTTCTCATACCTCTCATACCGGGAATTGAGAAAAATGCCTGTTTTGTGCGCTGCTTGGGGCTGTACAAATCGCCACACTATTGAAAACAGCTTTCGAGGAATTACCTTTCACAAGCACTGAACGTTTGTTTTTGGTTGTATTTGGTCATGATTTAATTAGTAATAGAAACGTTCAGAGGATAAATTTAAAAATACTACTGTTATTGTGTCACGAAATGTAGTTTTAATAGTTTTTCAGTCGACAATGTAGTTGTTTAATAAAGAATGCAAAAACACAAATGCTGCCGACTAACATCGGTTAGCAAGTCCTGATCAATGTTTTAATTTTACGATCATTTAGTTTAATTTATTTCACTGTTATGTTTCAGTTAATATACCTACTAACAAATTAAAATAACACAAAGTATAAGACGTATAACCTATTAACATTAGGGGTGGGGATTGGCAAAAATGGATAGTATTGCGATATTTGGGCCACGATTCAATATTATTGCGATTCTTAACATATTGCGATACAGCAAGTATTGCGATTCGATTCTGCGATATATTGCGATTCATGTCCCCCATATTATTCAAAGGTATTACAAATATTAGGTATTATAAAATGAGGTATTATAAAATGAAATAGGTATTATAAAATGAGGAAAATAAGACTGCTCAACTCAATTCGAATGTCACATTTAATTCTGTGAACATTATCTTCTACACATTAAGTGAAGTGCAAAAACTTAGGAGGATAGTGCAAAAACTTGAACATTAAGGACACAGGACCTTATTACAGGACAGGACGTCGAATTGGAGACCTGCTGAGCTCCCAGCACACAACTTAAAATTATTTAAATAAAATGGAGTAACATAAAGCAGACATAATAGAGTAACATAAACCTGAGAATAATCATATAAATAATGTCAAGGTCTTTACTATTCGCTTTTTGATGAAAACCGAAATTTACCCACACTTTGGATTTGAAAGAAGACGGAGCGTCGTGCACAACCGGTTGTGATGGTGAAGCCATTTTTATTTGAATTTGCGGTTGAATGGAGATCGGTCTGTCTGCGGACTGCAAGAGAGGGGCGTAACTTGAAGTTGGGCGTAACTTGAAGTTGTCCAAATCACACCAAACCACACGATATGTCAGAACGAGATGTTGTTGGCAAGATGGCAGCTCGTTTAGAGACAACGCCAACGGTAAGAATATTTTCCAAAGATAACTGTTTAAATTGAAGTGTGTCAGTCATTTTCATACACATTTTGTAACACATTTTGGTATTGTTTCTAGAGTTGATAATCTATTAAAATTTAACCTTCCTCGCTTAAAGTCAAGCAATAGTTTTTTACGGTCTAATAAGTTAATGTTGCCTTGTCGTAAAAATGAGTTTCTTGTTAAAAAAATTTTTTAACGTTGCATGAACACCCTCCCATTTCGAAACTTGAATTTAATGAGCTCGTAATTACGATGAAGTTGTAAATATCTAATTTGTGAAGGCAGGATCACTATTGGTGGGCATAAGAAAAAAATAAGAAGCTAGCTAGTCCAATGAATCACTAAATTCGTTGTAACGTTGCCTTGGTACCAAGCGGCAACATTCTAATCTGAAAAATGAAGCCTACCCGGAAGTGCGAAAAACTGCAATACATCGAAAATCCGCTAGAGGGAGGTCCCAAAAGGGAGCAAATATCCATAGACCCCATGTTAAAATGTCCGTTTTCACAGCATAAATTTATATGTTTACATGTTGGTCCCATGGACTTTTATTGTATTTTTGGATAGGTCCCGAGTGCCTGACAACTGTGAGGGGGGTGATTTTTTTTCTAACTCGTTAGTTTAGATCGTATTTAGATATAAAATGTATGCCAAATAAGGGCGTGGTTAACTTTCATTGACAGCTTGATTGACAGCTGATAACGGGCTGCACGAGTAGACAACACAACACATCATACCACCTCTGTATCCTTTTTGAACATTTGTATTGAAATATCGTACATAAAATGGGTTGCTCTGCTATAAACTGCACTAACCGACACTGTAGGAGGACTTCGCTCCATTTTTTCCGGTAAGTGACTTTCCACTACTATTTCACGTAGTTAGCATTATCTAGCATCAATGTTTGTGGCCAGTGGCACTGCAACGGTTAGCATTAAATCGCCTCAGATAAGTTAGCGTCCCAGGTACTAGGGTTGCCAACCGTTCCGTATAATACAGTAACTTCTATAGTCATGCTGCTGACAAGGCACGTATAACACCTTCATTGATTCATTATTTGGGTAGATGATAAGGAGTGTGCATTTTTTGGTTCATTAAACTAAAGGACATTTTTGTTATTTTACATTTAAAGCCCTGTTTTAAGATCGTTTCTGATGAAATAGAATTTGGACACATACGTATAATACGGAATCGTCCCGTGTTTGACAAATAAAAGTCTTGCTCCGTATTGAACTGATACGGAACGCACTTGTTGGCAAAACGATCATGACAGCCTATATGTATCTATGTGGTTGTTCAGTCTTGTATATTGATTAGGCTAACTTTGCTATTCTATAAATATATAGGCCTAATATGTTGTATTATAATATGCTATAATCTATGATAGAATACAATATTCACCAAAAGTCATCATTTCAGGGGTTATTTTTTAAAAACCCTTTTGTGCACAGACATGGTTAACTTTCTACTAAACTAGGCCATAACATTTGCATTGTATTTATCAGTGTTTCTGTTTTCAGATCAGCCTAAGGTGTGGAACAGTTTGAAATTCTAACAGATGGAGCAAAAGCCATGTTGACTTTTCAACATGACTTTTCATCAGATCAGTGCCATTCAGACACTCATGTTATTTAAAAAATAACTGGGACTGGGTAAACTCCATAAAGATCAGTGCCATTCCACAATACTGACTATTTACTTGCTTACAACATTTTGTGTTATTTACCTGTAATGCTCAAGACATATAAATAAAAATGCAAATTTACTTCCGCATCTTGGTCTTCACTTCAACCTACTGATTGTTTTTGTTCCTACTGCAATTTAATTGTAAATGTTTGACAGCATCGACAAAACTGGTTTGATACAAGTTTTAATTAGTTAAATGTCGGTCACAGCTGATCAAAAAGTTCCATAAACATTTGTAAGTGTTTTAATTTTCAAGTTCAGTGCCATCAACAGTAAGTTGACGTAACAGACATTGGTTTGGCATAAGTAAAGGGAAGGGTGTAACAGTCCATCAGTCCTAGACAAAAAGTGACATTTACAGTTTCAATGGGTTCAATATCTTCATCATTTGTTAGAAAAGTGTTAGAGGTTAGAGCCCAGGGGCCTCCTTGCCACCTCCTCTCCACAGCGAACATAGCTGTCCCCCATGATCCACACAGTGGGAACTGCAAAAATAGAAAGGTAAACATTTCAATACAGTGTAGCCTACAATGTAATGCAATACAACACAATAGTGCCAACTAACAACACTTGTAAATCACCAGTAGTCACGATTGTGATTTTAACAGTAAAATACATAGTGCAAACCATTACTCTAAAATGCTATTAAGTTTTACTCATTGCATAATCCATATATATATAATATACGTCCCTCTAACGGGAATGGCGTCCATAACGAAAACTGCAGAAAAACACAATGAATATTAACATTAAACAATTGGAAATGGTGACCAAGTATATCAAGATACTGCTGGCTCTTTAATTAAAGTTAGACTGCCACTGACCACTCGAGCAAAATAGCGACAGTGCTATTTGAAATGGGTCTTTATTTTTTACAGTCTATGGTCTTTAGTGACAAAGTATACCAACAGGCTATATAAAATAAAATGTCACAACCCTGTCTCTTTTTGTGAGACCAAAGATCGCCCGTTAGATATACACAATACGAATTATATCTCATGTGCGACCACTAGACTAGACATCAGAGCCAGCGGCAAACGTCAGAAGCACTAGCCGAGGTAAGCCTATTCCAGGCGGGGTACATGAGCGCTCAGCGTCCGGTGATCACCTCCGAAAACGTCAGATCAAATTTTTAAATAGGCGCGATCTTAATAAATAAACCACAGATTTGAGCTTTAAACAACTACATTGTCGACTGAAAAACTTTTAAAACTACATTTCAGGTTGGATGTTGGGTTGGGATGTCTGTAAAGCCATACAGACCATATCCGGTTAAAGGGCACGCTGGCGCGTTTGGCTGCCGCTCCTCTCTCCCATTTATATTTTTAGTAGTTTATTTGGCTATGAGCCAGTGAAGTCTATCTGTGTTTTTTATTTTATATTATTATGCTACCGTGAAGTGGAATTATGCTTCGCACGCTGAATTACTGCTTCTATCTCTGAGTGCTGCTTACTGGAATTTACTCTTCTGTTGCTTGGCCCAGGACGTACACTGCTTACACTGCTGTGAGGCTGCTGTTGGTGTGGACCCTCCCCAAATGGCTATCAGGTACACTGCTCGCCAGTTGCTGAACCTGAAGGGACATTTAGATACGGCGAATGATATACGTGCTCTCTGCAGTCATGTTGGAATACTGCGACCTAAGCGTTACTTACATCGCTCTTCAAGGCGTAGTTTCTTATGCTCAACATCTAAACCTGTCGCTTATCCGAGATTCCTGCGCGAACCCCATAGACTGCCGTTTAGACCTACAGGGGTCAATTTCAATAATTTATCAGCATTCAGGCGTGAGGAGGTTGCATCGGATTCATCTGCTCCCCCGCGTCTGCTGAAATCAGCACTGTTTAACACGCACTCTGTCAACAACAAAGCTGTCCTTTTATCCGACATTATTTTAGAAAAAAAGCTGGACCTTTTCTGTTTAACTGAAACTTGGCACAAAGAATCTGACGGTCTTCTTTTTAATGAACTGACTCCTGCTGGCTATAGATTATTTGATCTCCCGCGTTCTTCTGGTAGAGGTGGTGGTATCATTGTGTTGCACAATCAACAGTTCAACTTGTGTCCCGTGGCTGTTCCCAAATCTGACTCATTTGAATGTCTTGTTCTGAGTGTCTCTGCGCCCCTTTCTACTGCAGTGGCTACAGTCTACAGGCCTCCTAAGACAAATAAAGACTTTCTATCTGAATTATCAGATATGTTGTCTTTTCTCTTCCTCAGATTTGAAAGAATTCTTCTACTGGGGGATTTCAACATTCATATGGATATAAAAGACTCCACAATAACAAAAGACTTTCTGTCCATATTGGAGTGCTTTGAACTAGACCAACTAGTTGACTGTCCTACGCATGACAAAGGCCACACTTTAGACCTTGTGATTTCCAATGGTTCATTTGTGTCTCAGCTGTCAACCTCTGACTTAGGTCTGTCTGATCACCGGGCTGTCTTTTTTAATTTGGAATTACCTGTCATGAACACTAACACTTCTCGCATCATAAATTATCGCAATTGGAGATCTATTGAGCCCTCTGATTTTTCTGATTTTATTGACTCTCTTTTAAACTGTGACTCTCTATCTGATGATCTGGATGACAACGTTTCTGTGCTGAATTCTGTACTGTTGTCTGGCCTGGATACGCTGGCTCCCATGAAATCACGATCTGTTTCTTTTGCACGCTCCGCTCCATGGTACAATGATGATCTGCATGCTATGACGACTTTGTGTCGCAAAATGGAGCGTAGATGGCGCATATCAGGTTTAACTGTACATCACCAGGCCTGGAAAGACAGCTTACTCAAATATAAGGCTGAAATTGTGTCAGCTAGATCTGTTTATCTTTCTCACATAATTGTCAGCAATCAGAGAAACCCTAAAAAAACTGTTTCACTCAATCAACAAGCTGCTTAAAAATCACAGCCTCTCTAATGTTCCTGCTTCAACTCATCTTTGTAATATGTTTTTGGAGTTTTTTAGCACCAAAATTGGCAATATACGTAACCACATTGTTGCCACTCATACCGTTGCTGCCTCCTCCGCAAATATTTTTGCATTTTCTGGTGTCTCTCTCTCTAACTTTGCAATTCATGACTCCCAGTCTCTGTGTAATACGGTTTCAAAACTGAAAGCCTCAACTTCAAGAGTTGATCCGATACCATCTTGTCTTTTTAAATCATGTCCTCTCTCCTGTTGTTTTGAGAATTATCAATAACTCTCTGTGCACTGGAGTTGTGCCAGCAGCACTTAAAATTGCTGCTGTCACCCCTGTACCAAAAACTAACAACTTGGACTTTGATAATCTGAATAATTTTCGTCCCATCTCTAATCTTCCATTCCTTGCCAAAATTTTAGAACAAACAGTGGCTTCTCAACTACTTTCTCATCTCTCCTCTAATGATCTTTTTGAGCCACTTCAGTCTGGATTTCGGAAACTGCACAGCACTTAGACAGCGCTAGTCAAAGTGACTAATGATTTGTTAATGGCTTCTGATTCTGGCCGTCTGTCTATACTGATTCTTCTTGATCTTAGTGCTGCTTTTGACACTATAGATCACTCTATTTTAATCAACCGCTTAAGAGACCATCTTTGGAGTTTCTGATTCTGCATTAGAGTGGTTTAAGTCCTACCTCTCTGGTCGCAAGCAGTTTGTTGTGATGGGTGATTGCAAGTCTGAGGTCGGTGTGGTGCACTCTGGGAGTTCCCCAGGGATCAGTTTTGGGCCCATTACTTTTTAGTATTTACATTTTTCCATTTGGCCAACTTTTAAGAACACTTGGTCTTAACTTTCACTTTTATGCCGATGACACTCAGATTTATATACATTCAAAACCTGATGTCAATATGCCTGTGTCTTTTCTTTCTCAATGTTTTACTGAGATTAATAAATGGATGTCTGAAAATGTTCTCTGTCTGAACAGTGATAAGACTGAACTGATGCTTATTGGTTCACCTCATCAGTTGCGTAAAGCGGAGTCCATAACCTTAAGTGTGGATGGCTCTGCTTTGAAATTGCAAACTAAACTAAAAAATCTTGGGGTGATATTTGACGCCAATTTAACATTTGACCATCATGTTCGTAACACAGTCAAAACATCATTTTTTCATCTCAGAAACATTGCCAAATTACGCTCTATGTTGACCTTCTCTGTGGCTGAAAAGTTAATCAACACTTTTATTTTTTCACGTATTGATTATTGTAATGCTCTGCTGGCTGGGGTTTCTAAAGCTACCCTAAGTAAATTACAGTTGGTACAAAATTCGGCTGCTAGGGTTCTGACTGGGACCAGTGCAAGGGAGCACATTACACCAATCCTGGAAAAATTGCACTGGCTTCCTGTTAGTTTTCGTATTGATTTTAAAATTCTCATGCTCACCTATAAGGCCTTGAATAACTTGGCCCCTCAATATTTGTGTGAGCTCTTAATCCCATACACCCCTACACGTGCTCTACGCTCTTCTGAAGCTGGTCTTTTAACTGTCCAAACAACACGGCTAAAAACTATGGGTGATCGGGCTTTTTCTTCTTTGGCTCCTAAATTGTGGAATTCCCTGCCTTCTGAGATTAGGAATGCAGTATCCCTTAGAGTTTTTAAATCGTCCCTTAAAACTTATTTTTTTAGGGTGGCTTTTATGTGATTCGTGTGATTGCTGTGTTTGTTATTGTATCGGCCTTCTATTTTTAATGCTTGTTTAGTTTTTACTAAACTCACTGTTGTGTATCTTTCTAATTTCATTATTTTTATGTAAAGTGCTTTGAGAATGCTACTTTTAAAGGCACTATATAAAATAAAGTTTATTATTATTTCGTGACATAATATCAGTAGTATTTTTAAATTTCGCGGCTTTTCAGTTAGCTGCTAACATTAGCTTATTTTACCTAGAAGTTGCAAACACAACTTAGTAGAACTAACTTGTCACATGAGTTTACCCGGATAGTACCTTGCAGGATACATAACTATAAGGTGTCTGAAAATGCCTTTAAGAGACATACATGAGCTTCCAGCAAATTCAGATCGGTTGTAGGCTACACTTAAGCAGCTGAGGCTGCTTGGCTGAAGAGGCGTGTCCACTGGCCGGCTCAGTCTCACACAAAGCCCGCCCTTTTACCCATATATGGATTGGCCAGACGATGGGCGGGGCTAGGATTTCCCAAGATTTTCCAAGATGGTGCCGCCCATACCCGCCATAAATGGCTTCATAACCGTTCTTCAGAGAGTCTATGGGTGACGTCACAGACGCTTTGTCCATATTTTTTACAGTCTATGCTTGGTACCCGTGTTGAACTAAAATGTAGAATAAAATTAGTTTAGCGTTATCTGTACGTTAAAGGGTTAGTTCACCCAAAAATGAAAATTAAGTCATTAATTACTCAC
Source organism: Tiaroga cobitis (assembly GCA_030578255.1). Taxonomy (NCBI): domain Eukaryota; kingdom Metazoa; phylum Chordata; class Actinopteri; order Cypriniformes; family Leuciscidae; genus Tiaroga; species Tiaroga cobitis. Next base: position 9,806,403 of record CM060594.1, on the reverse strand, counting down.
CCCCATGCTGTACCAACCCCGTAAGACCTTCGTTCGTCTTCGGAACACAAATGAAGATATTTTTGATTCAATAAAATAACGACTTTATTCGACTATTCCTTTTCTTCCTTGTAGGCCTGAAACGAGACTTCAAGAGATTTCCACGACGCATGCGCGAGAATTGCGATCTCCTTCAACTACTTCAGTTAAGTTCGCGTGCGTCGTGGAAATCTCTTGAAGTCTCGTTTCAGGCCTACAAGGAAGAAAAGGAATAGTCGAATAAAGTCGTTATTTTTGTTTTATTTCCGCACAAAAAGTATTCTCGTCGCTTGATAAACTTATAGTTGAGCCACTGTTGTGACATGGAATATTTAAACATTTTCTTCATTGACTTTCTGGGCCGTCAAGTTTCATTCCCTTAGGCAGCCTATGTAGCAGTCATTCACCTCTCAAATTTAATCAAAAATATCTTCATTTGTGTTCCGAAGACGAACGAAGGTCTTACGGGGTTGGTACAGCATGGGGGTGAGTAATTAATGACTTAATTTTCATTTTTGGGTGAACTAACCCTTTAAGGAAATAATATCAGTTTGAAATTTTAGTCGTGTTCACAAGACTTGCTCAGATTGTTTGAACTACTTGCGTTTGCCTGTCGTGTTCCTCAGACTAACATGTTCTGTAGCTCAAAAACAATGTGTTCCTCAACAGAACTTTTTTTGTGTGTGCTCCAGTACTTCTAAAAGTTACTGATGCCATTTTTGTTTTTATCAGGTCTGTTGCACATCACATTGCCTCTGGACCATTGACAGAATTAACAGGCCTGGATGTTGAGGTAAGATATCATTTGCAAACGCCATTTGTCTGCTTATCAATTTTTTTCATGAATTATTGTTTTGTCATAACTTGGGCTATTACTACTTAAACTATTTTTCATTTTACACTTTGAACCGTTCACATTAACACAAATCTCTAAATCTCAAAATCTTTAAGCTTTTGTAGTGTGGTGTTTATTAAACATGTTTATTTTTAATTTATTTTAAACAGGGGCTCCCTCAACAACAATTTGGCATTGACTGTGGAATCTTCATGATGATGGTGAGTGAACAGTTTTCCTGTAAAATATAAATTTGACATAAATTTGTAATGGAAATCATACTGTTGTGAAAGAGGATTCTTTTTATTTTGACATTTAATTCACATGCACCCCAAAAAAAAAAGAATTACAACTACAACTTTGCTATATTTGCAGTACTCCTGGTATGCTGTCATGGAGGCTCCATTTGATTTCACAATTGACCTATGGCTAAGCCACACCCCCAAACACGATGAGCCAATCACAGTGCGCATAGCTAACCCAATACACTCGGACATTCTCTGCTTCCACATCCATTGAAATGCATTGCAGTTAGTCAGGTTTCATTCATTTTTATATGTTTCTTCTTATCATTTTAAGTTTAAAATGGTCAAACGGTGTGCATGGGGTACATGCAACTCCGACACTCGGTATCCAGAGAGGCTGGGCGACGGTGTGTATTTTTTACCCTTTCCCAAACATCTCAACCGAGATAAGTCGTGTCTGCTCTGGATTAAGTTATGCGGTAACGTTAGACCACAACACCAACTAAACGTGGATAAATTAAACAAGAATTAAACAAGGATGTCTACATCTGTTCTAAGTCAACAACGTATTTGAACGTTATCTTTAACATCTCTAACGTAACGTTAGCTTCTAGCTGCGTTGTACATCATGTCACTTAGCATCATTAACGTATATAAACGTATGTAAATAACCGAGATAACAAATGTTAGCAATGTTGTGCTGAATGATTCATGTAAAGACTGCAGTGCATGAACAATGCTGATCCTCTATTTTGTTGTCCGAGATGGTGATGGCAACGAGATGCGGTTTATCACGTTTACACTTTGACCTGTAACGGTAAATTTTTGCCTGGAGCTGAAGCTTTTCAACCTTCTCAACAATAAAATTATTAATGTAACCCTCCAATGAATAGTTAATGCCCTTTTGGCGACTTCAAGATGCTATATAATCTTTCTGTCTCCAAAAATCATCAATTGCCTCCCGTGAAATGTCTCCTACTGTGACAGCGCCTGTCACCGAATGTTGACTGTTTGTCCGAGTGAGTGGAGGGGGCGTGGCTTAGCCATAGGTCAATTGTAAGTATAACTTCAATGCTCATAGATATGGTTATAATATGTGGAATTTGGTTTTTGTTTTTGTCCAGGAAGTCCTTCCTGATATTCCTTCCCTTTTTACCTTTGGGTTTTTTTGAGAGAGTTGTATTTTCTTACTTCTATGGGGGTTTAAGTCAGGGATTGTCGTCCTATTTTACTTGATATAAAGTGGGCCTGTTAAGCCCTATCGGACTGGAAAATTGAGTTGGGCCTCAAAATTAACTTGCAACTTGAACTGTAAATGTATTGTACTCCGTTCTCTTCTTCAGCATGACATGCCGTGCTTAAGGAGGTGGTGGTGCACAATGTTGGTGGAGAATCTTGAGATTGAAGGGTACCAGTGTCTTTAAAAAATGTTAGATAAATTTGACATATCATTAGCAGTAATCTGGCGCAGCAAGGTCATTTTTATTTTTTTATTTTTTTACTTATTACTACAGCCATGGCCGGAGGTTTGCCCACTTTACCGAGCAGGGAATACAGATGGCCAGGGGAAGTCTGGACCCAATTTTCCGCATCCCTAAGAAGAGGAATATGATTAGGTCACCATGGTAAGAATTATGGTGCAATTTTTACAGGTCCAAAAACTTGGTCTAAAGTAATCATCTTTCTTGTGCGTTACCTGTATACGCTATTATGTAATATGCATCTCACTTCCTTTTTTAAAGGAACCTGTCCCCTTAAAACTATGCAAGGCGAAGGAGCCATGCAGAGTCGAGTCTTCTCCAGATGGCATTGGCATTTTGCAGGCATGTATCTGTGAAGCACATCTAGGAGCCATAGTTTAGACTCACTTACAGGGTCACAGTTAGTTATATGTGCACTCCATGTAGACATGCCAGCTTGCCACTTCTTACATACTGTAGCTTAATCCAAGATGCAATAAAAACTACATATGGCAGAGGTCTTCAACCCTGCTCCAAGGGAACCACTATCCTGTAGAGATTAGCTCCAACTCTAATCAAACACACCTGACCTCTTCAGGATCGCTTGAAAATCACAGGCAGGTGTGCTGAAGCGGGTTGGAAATACATTTTGCAGGACAGTGGGTCCCCAGGAGCAGGGTTGAAGACCTCCATTATATGCTATTAGCAGGACACAAATGAGCAGGCTACAGAACATGCCAATTAAGAGGCATGTTCATCCTTCACCCTTACCTGGTCGATGATGATGATGGAGACCCGTTATTGAGCCTACTGCTTTTGTAGTGACTCGTGTTTTATGTTCACAGCTGCCTGAGGAAATTTTGCACATGGTCTTCATCCTTGTGGTGCTACAAGATGGTGATCCTTCAATTTGCACCCTTGCGCTCACATGCACTCGGTTCTGGAGGATAGTGAGGGAGGAATCCTTTCTGAAGGAAGCACACTTCTGCTGGCTAGACAGTAAGTTATGTCTCTTTCCTTCTGCCCTCCTCCCATATTTTTAGAGGTAAAGCCCCTCTGAGCTATAGGTGAAAGTCTCCCACTCACAGGATCACACACTCAACTAGGACATGCCGGGTCGCCGCTTTTTACATCACAGCAAGGGCAAAGAAAAGCTACTCAATCTGTGTCCCGCAGATGCCAGCAACACAACACATTAGATGGCCCCTGGAGTGGTCACTTGCCATTATTAAAATGTAAATGCATGTTGTACATAGATGTTGCCTAATTTATTATTTTCTATACCAGTATCTGACTGTTTCCTTTGTGATTTTTGTGCAGCTGTGGTGCTTTTGAGGGACGATTCTACATTTGTCCATTTATCTGTCTATGTCTGGGCCTAAATTATGATTCAAGTCAAGGTTCTAGTGCTACAATTATTTTAATCATCATAATATAATCTACACTAGACTAATGCTTTTTGTTTTAGGCAATAAGTGTTTCTTTTAATTGCTAAAAAAAAATTATTGTGGAGGCACACCACTAATAAAATGAATACTGAAGAGACACTGCTACCAGAAAATTTCATATTAAAAAAAGAAAAAAATGCAAACATGTTTTACACATACTTCTTTTGTCATCAGGTGTGGTAAACCGGAACTCCTTTTCAGAGGACCATAGAAGGACCTACAGAATTCCCTCATCTGATCTCCCATTGCATTCAATGTAATGATATGTACAGACTGTGAAGGATACTGGGGATGTGGAAAAAGAGAAAACCACACGGGTTCTACTCTGAAAATGATTTTGCAGGATACTGCAGCATGGACTGTTTTTATGCGGCTGGAGGCACGGTCTGATTTTCTATGACCGTATTAGTGCCTGAAGTACAGAACTTATAGATTGGGTTTGCATAAACCCTTGTGTTGCCCTTCAATAAAAGTTTTTGTGATGAGTGTGCTTGTAGTTAATTTGTCTCAAAGTATTATAAGATGTGTTTGACAGCGGTGCATTTAACTGTTCATTAGTGTTGTCAAAAATGAATTGTCAGCACATCAGGCATACAATACGACATGGAAAAATGTTTGAAAATATAAAAAAATAAAATTTATTAAAAAAACAAAGTTTTAGACAAAGCCCAATTCCACAAGGACAAATAAAAAAACAATACATTGCAATATGATCTCTAGCAATACATTATCAATACATTGGTGCTAATGGAGATTGCAACTTGCTTTGCTGTATACAGACAAAACAAGAATTTTGAAGATGTCATCTCAGAGGTTTCTGTTATGTTAAACTCGTGCAGGAGTTTATGGAACTGTTCTCGCGGTAATTTGGAAGTAGGCGTAACTTGAAGTCTTGCAGACTGCAGACAGATACTATTGGTTGAATGCACGACAACAAAGCACCGCAACAAGCGCCACCTTATGGATGTAATACGCAAATGTAAATTATCAGAGTAAACTCCGAGAAAACCAATGGAGATAACCCGAAAGTAAAACAGATAATTTTATAAGTAAATATTGCAAAACTTTGCGCTACTGAATCGATATAATTGCGTGCGCAAAATATCACGATACTGAACAGAACCGATTTTTTCCCCCACCACTAATTGACATGCATAGCCTTTCTAAATTGCAGATTGATATAAAACTGGGCACACGTTAACGTTTAGCCAACTTTGCTTAAATTTGATGCAATAAATAGAAGCCTACATTTGTTTCAGTTCTAAATTTGCACTATAATTTCAGTATTGTGATTATGAATTTGTTTAACTACAATGTTTCACTTGAATTTATCTGCTACCAGCTCTCAATCTTTCTCAATGAGCCGCAGATTATGCAATAGAGAATAAATTGACACTTTTCAAAGTCTGAGTTTGTAGCGCCTCTTAACGGTAAAAGGCAGCAAATACACATCCCCAATTTTACCACCGAAGGAACGGCGTGTCCAGATCCTCCGTGAACCTGATGTGGGATGCTGCATTCAGGCTCAGGTTCACCCCCAAAAAACAGAGCAGGACACTGCTCTCCTCCATTACCTGGATGAGCCTGTCCTCCGTCATGCTTGCTGCTTTGTTTCTCCTCTCCAGCCGCATGCCCAGGATCTAACAGCTGGAACCCTGGCTCACAGTCTGCATTCGCCTGCCGACAGAGCTCCAGAGGAACACAGGGAAAGTTAGAAAGCACCACTGTCCACGCCGCTCTGTTGCCATGTTGTTGTGTTCTCTCCGCAAGGCTGGACCTTACGAATGCCGGGCCGGAAGGTCCAAAAATATGACTTGAAATAAAAGATGGCAAGAAAAAACTCGGACGAGGTGGCTCTTAAAAGTGCCTTTGGGAATAATTTAAAGGAACACTCCACCGTTTTTTTAAATAGGGCTTATTCATATTCTTTCCTATATTTAGATATGTGTGCAAATGCATTTTTGTCTCAGTGCATGCATTGTTTTAGTTTGACAGGGTCGGCGCTAGCTTAGCTTAGCACAATGAATGGAATCCTTTGTTGCCAGCTAGCATGTCCTGAGTAAAAGTGATCAACATTTTGAAAAAAACCCACGTAATTACTTCTTGTGGCCTGCAACTAGTACAAATAGCAACAAGTACAAATAGCTATGCAGATTAACACTAGGCGATTTCCTAGGCAGATATTGACTTGGGACTATATTAGGGGGAAGCACAGGCGAAGCACTGCTGCTTAGGCGAAGCACTGCTACTTGGGCGCAGAAATATCACGCAACACATGAAATCCCATGACTTCCGTAAACTTATCGGCGTGAATAGTAGCTGCCTGACTATTTTCCTTACAGTACATGACTGGCGATGAACATGGCTGATTTTGTGAGAGACGAAGACTGTGACTTCTCAGACAGTCAAGAGCCAGAGCCATACCTATTTGAACCAGTTTACAGAAAAGGAGCTGCGTGCTTTAGAAATAGACCGACAGGAGGAGGAGGTTGAGATCGCTCAACAGCCTGAGGACATGAGGATGAGAGACAACACGAACTGGTGGTGTGAATATGGGGGAATATGCCAACCTATGCCGACTGAAATAGAGTGTCTGTGCTGTGGAGAGTGGGACCAGTTACTGCCATCGATGACCAGGCTCAACGCGTCAGATCAAGATGACCGTGCCCGCAGTTGTGTCACAGCTACCGAGGATTTCACGGCGCTGATCCATCCTGCAGTACTCGCCTTCATTACCATATTTGCTGTAACTTCTCAAAATAAATAGTCCTAAAGCGAAGACACTCTGTGCAGGTCACGCCGGTATGTTCTTCTTCTGTTTTTTTGACGCTTTGAACGCCGGTATGTTTATGGAAGTCGTGGGATTTCATGTGTTGCGTGATATCTCTGCGCCCAAGTAGCAGTGCTTCGCATAAGCAGCAGTGCTTCGCCTGTGCTTCCCCCTAATATAGTCCCAATATCTGCCTAGGAAATCGCCTACTGTTAATCTACATTGCTATTTGTACTCGTTGTGAATACGCAGGCCACAAGAAGTAATTACGTGGGTTTGTTTATTTTTTTTAATCACTTTTACTCAGGACATGCTAGCTGGCAACAAAGGATTCCATTCATTGTGCTAAGCTAAGCTAGCGCCGACCCTGTCAAACTAAAACAATGCATGCACTGAGACAAAAATGCATTTGCACACATATCTAAATGTAGGAATGAATGTGAATAAGACTTATTTAAAAAAACGGTGGAGTGTTCCTTTAATGCTTCATCAATTAAATGTCCATCTGCATCGTTATCTGGAATACAGCATACGGTTCCTTCCTATCATAGCACAGATTCCTTCTTTTGGCTGCTGTCAGTTGGTCCAAGGCCATTCTGTTCTGCAGTGCAGTAAGTGTAATTCCTTAGTTCTTCCTTAACCCTCAAGTCTGGTTCAGATTACACGATTTTAGCCCGATTTTGGCATGATCCGTTTGACAGAGTGGCGATTCGTAAATGACAACAGGTGTCGGGACACAAGATTCGACCGTTTCATCTCGTATAGCGTGTCATAGTGGACGACAACCGACGCCCCGCCTGCGATGCTTCACGACATCACGATAAAAAGACTAGCATGTTTAATTTTTTTCCCGGTCCTCCACGACGGGTTCCGTCACACGTGTGATGTTGACCAATAGGAGCACAGAAGCTTTTCCGTACATACACAGCTTTCAAAAATGGCAAAAGGAAAGAGAGACGATGTTGCTGCTAGGTGGAGTTATGAAATGGAGGAAAGGTTCGTGGAGCTGTGGCAACAGTGCTCCTGCCTGTATGATGTTTCATCGAGCGAGTAACCATGACAGAATTAAAAAAAAAGAAAAATGCTGGCGAACAATTACAGAAGCACTTCAGCAACCAGGTGAGTACTGGAATTAGCATTAAGCTAGCTATTCATTCATTAAATTTTCCTTCGCTATAGAGAAAATTGTTTATGTGAGTGTGATTATGCATGTGTGTGTGAGAGAGAGTGTGTGCGTGAGCGAGGGAGTGAGTGAATGTGTGAGTGAGTGAGTGGGTGAGTGAGAGTGAGTGTGTGAGTGAGTTTGAGTAAGTGTGTATGTGTGTGTGACCCAAAAATGTTATTCTATCATTAATTACCCTCATGTCGTTCCAAACCCACAAGCCCTTCGTTCATCTTCAGAACACAAGTTAAGATATTCAAAAATAGGCTTGTAGGTTTGGAATATGTTACATGATGGGCTAATGTAGAAAAAAATTACTTAAGGTCATTCTGGGATAAATATATTCTATTTTGTTATTAATGGAAATCATCTTGTCTTCCACCCTTTGGAATTTATTGAATTGCATATTGTATGTTCAGGGGTGACAGATTGATAAGCAGACATGGTATTTATGACTGGATGTAACTTTTTATACGTTGCGGTAAAAATGTCTCTCCTACTGACTTAGTCATATCAGTGCGGCTGTAATGAAAAAAAATAGTGAAGACCACTGATCTAAACAGTCTTTATAACAAAGTACAAAAAACATGACACTTGTTAATAAAAAAATATTTTATCTATACAATTTCATTATATACAATAAAGTTTCGTTTCAAAAGGATGGGGAAAATATAGCCCCTTGAAAATATCTGCATCAAAATAAAAAAGGGCATCTGTCAAAGGTAAAATACACACTACTTCTGTACCAGAATACATAAAATGTGTCATAAATTCACGATTCCATGGTCTGAAGCTGGCTACTTGACAAATGAAAATCACAAACATGGTACTTGTTAATAAAATGTATTAATATGTAGGCCTAATATAATTTTATCTCAAACAAATTAGGAAAATAAAGTGGGCTGGATCCAAAAAGCTCTAAACGAATTTTAGAATTAAGACGGCAACTCTATAGACCATTTAAAACAGTTAAATATCTGACTCTGGGAAAAAACTGGATGTTTTTGATCCATTTGATGTCATTGAACTCTAAAACCAGAACGGATAACTTTTTCTTTTTTTAAAAAATCTGAATGATCTGAATGTATTCTCGGCTACGTCAAACTGGCTTTGACTGCATGGCAAGGCTTACGTTACAGATCGTTGCTATGTGACTGAACATTACTACCAATCATTTTTATAAAACTTAAAATTTTGCATACGGGACAAATAAGCTGCCCTGTGTTCAAACCCATAAGATTTGTCATATAAATGCAGTAACATACAGTCCTGTCAGACAAGCTGTCCCACTTCGCCCTGATCTTCTGATTTCCTAATATTACCTAATTTAATAATAGACTTCTTATTTATGAAAATAGTAAGCATTAAACTGGCGAATTCAAATTGTCTCATTACTCTCAGCATTTTACAAATATTTGGGATGTGAAAGATACAATTACAAATTCCGCAATATTCTTTTAATGCATATTCACTTTGTCGATAACAAAAGGTAAAAGTGGTTGGAAACGTGGCTATAGATGCACAACGCTGGAACAGAAGCATTGCTAAAGATCTGGGCGTCCATGAATCCACTTTCTACAAATGTCGTAAGTTCTGGGCTGTTGACAACTCAATAGAGGCTTTCGCACCGGAGGAACCATTTTATAGTTCCTAGAACTATTGGAGGAAGTACGCAAATTTTGGCGTATTTGGACCGCAGGAACTAGGAACTATTTTAGTTCTAGGAACTCCTTTTGGAGGAACAAATTTATCTCCTACTTCAGAGTCGGCGTAAACCAGCACTATAGGAACTACCCGTGACGTTAGTGTTCGCTGATTGGCATAATGCACTCGAAACACCAGCACCCGCCATTTTTAAAAAGGCTGTGTAAACACACAGATTATAGCTTATATATTTACTCCAGAGACTAACTCTACGAACATGGAAAACAGTGATAGATGGGCCTCTTAAAGGCACACTGTGGATCTTTTGGCCACTAGTAGCGCTCGACCTGTAATTCCCCCTAGAGGCCACAAGCGCCGCAGCACTGTCGCAGAAGCCAACAAACAGTCAACCGGTCAGCCTCCCGTGTCTTTAGATTATGTGTGTGCAGACAGTAGTTGACTTGTTGGTTGAAGAAAGATAATCGATTCACTATTGAACAAAATAATGATATAAATATAAGATTAATAATATAAATTATACAAAGAAAATAAATTGAACAAAAGTACACAGAAAATATGTCTGATCAGGTGAGTCGCATAGACAAGGGTTGCCCAATCCTGCTCCTGCCGATCGTCTGTCCTGCACAGTTCATCTCCAACCCTAATCACACACACCTGAAGCAAACAATTAACGTCTTCAGGATCTCTTTAAAATTAAAGTCAGGTGTGTTTGATCAGGGTTGGAGATGAAATTGTGTAACAAAACTGATACAACTCACAACATACTGCCGTTATTTGTAGGCTTCAGTTTGTTTGTCCTTTTACACACATACAAATATGAGCTGAAGGCAAAAAATAACGGCAGTATGTTGTGACTTATATCACTTATAGCATGCTACTAGCTACCAGATTGATAATTCGCTACTCTACTAGCATTCCTTGATACATGAAGTTAAATGGAGGACAAGATAGATTCCGTAACATGGCCAGACAGACAACAAATTCGAAAAAATAGAGATATTGTGCGAGCAATATATTTAACTTACTAAGTAAGTCCAAAAGCATGACGGCCAGGTCAGCATCGGTCGGGCACCCCTCCTCCTCCTCTAGCCAGCGAGCGAACGCTGGACCAATGTTGATCCTCGTCCTGGCTTTTAGTTTATCACTCCCTTTTTCTTTTTTTTGTGTCCTGACAAAATCTTTGCCTTCTTCCGAGTAGCTGTTGGTTCAGCCATGACGACAACATACAGACGGCAATCAAATGCGAGTTGAGCTCTCACGTTAGAATTTGGGGAAGTGACGTATGCCGTAAAGCGGTCGAATTTTGTAGTTCTTTTTGTGCTCGGGTTCCTACCCGCAACCCGAAGTTACATAGTGCTAGTAAAAGCGATACAGACACCTTCAGGCTACGGCAGACGTGTCATTCCACCTATTGTAAGTCGATGTACCATCTCAATGGGTTTTGGTAATATATTATAAAGGTTGAAAAGTTCCACAGTGTGCCTTTAACCTTTATGCTGAGGAGAAAATCCAAAGTGACTTTAAGGGGACCAAGCCAAACATGATATGTATTTTTGCTCAGCAACACTAGACATCAACCACACAGCATACGCTAATAACTTTTCATTACTGTCTACTTTCCATGTATAACAGTTCTGTCTAATAACATATTAGACAGGACTTTTAGACAGATCGTAACCAAATGAACACGGAGAATGCGAGCACTGTGTGTTCAGGCTGGCGTTCAGTGCCGTCAAAAATAAATGTCTGCCGCTCCATCAAAATAAAAGTCACAACAAGCGCGGCTTACGAGACTTCAGAGTTCCTACTGGCGGTGCGAATGCAACCAGGAAAACGTTCCTAAGGGAACCATTAGTTCTCGGGGAACCACCCTAGTGGCTAGTTCCTAGAACTACCCGGTGCGAAAGCCCCTTATGTATTCAATCCAGAAATTTTCAAAGCGTTCACAAACTTATTCTTGCCACTGTAGATATAGATATTGATTCCACTGTATTAATCTTAATGAAATGAGTGATGCCTCTATACAATCAAAATTTATTTTTATGGCGCCATTTTAAATTGCCACGCCATTTAAAACTCATTCCACATATATAAAATAGTCTCACATCAGACATTGAGTGTCGTCGGTGTAATAAAAAAATATTTTGCCATCACAATTAAATTGTCTGAAATTGCTCCTTTTTCTGCAGCGTCTTTTCAGAATGAGTTTGCAAATGACATTTCAGTTCCGCTCGATATGTGAAACTCTTCTCACACTGAAGACATGTGAAAGGCTTCTCTCCAGTGTGAGATCTTATGTGCGTCTTAAGGCTTTGTTTAACCGTGAAACTCTTTCCACACTGAGGACAGGTGAAAGGCTTCTCTCCTGTGTGAACTTTCACGTGGGCATTAAGGTTTGATTTGTTTGTGCAAGTTTTTCCACAATGATGACACATGAAAGGTTTCTCTCCAGTGTGAGTTATTACATGATTCTTAAGGTGATTGCTGTCTGTGAAACTCATTCCACACTGATGACAAATAACACAATTCCCTCTTGAATGAATCCTCCTGTGGGAATTAAGGGCGACTCTTTGTCTGAAACTCTTTCCACACTGATCACAATTGAAAGGCTTCTCTCCAGTGTGAGTTCTAATGTGGGATTTAATTGTTGCTATATGTGAAAAACTCTTTCCACAGTGAGGGCAGGTGAAAGGCTTCTCCCCAGTGTGAATTCTCATGTGGATTTTAAGGCTTGCTTTTCTAATGAAAAATGTTCCACACTCTTGGCAGGTGAAAAGGTTCTCCCCAGTGTGAACTCTCATGTGGGCTTTAAGTCTGTATTTTTGAGTGAAACTTTTCCCACACTGTTGGCAGGGGAATGGTTCCTCTACAGTGTGAACTCTCTTATGTTTATTAAGGTTTCCTTTTTCAGCAAAACTTTTTCCACACTGTTGGCAGGAGAAAGGCTTCTCTCCAGTGTGAATTCTCATGTGGACTTTTAGATTTACATGTTGATTGAAACTCTTTCCACATTCTTGGCAGGTGAAATTACTTCTAGCTCTCGACTTTTGTGAGGAAGTATTTTCAGTCTGTGAGCAACTAAAAGATTTTTCTCCAGTTATGAAATTATGATTTTTATACAGATCCGTCTCTTCCTTTTCATTCAGTTCTAGACTCTCTTCATTCAGGGCCAGCAGGTCTAGGGTGAAAAAAGACAAATGAACCTGTTTAATGGCACAAAGCAACAGACATCAAAACATTTAGACATTTAAAGCATTAAAACCAACATAATGCAACCAAATCAACCATATGTATGCTAAATCCTATACCAACTAAGCCACCAGAAGAGGTGTTATCTGAAATCCCAGAACACATATGCACATACCTCTGAATCTAATCAAATCGAATCATGTTGAAGGGTTGGTCAAAATCCCTTGCCTCTTCAAATACATCTATAATCATAACTCCTTTTGAATGCTTATATACTTCCTTTATAAAAATCAATAATCAAATATATTCATTATCACATACTCATTTTTATATTCTTTGTGCTTGTGAAATTATATTTTCTTAAATGCATGTGATGGAAGTAACCAGAACTTTAATTGTTGTATTAAAATGTATTCTTTCCAGTATATTTCCTTCCTTGGGAGTAAATGCCAGTTATCTGTTTTTCTCCCAAACGAGTGAATGTTTTAGCATTATGTTTTGGTATACTTAACTGATAATAAGGAGCTCAGACTCTCTTCAGCCTTGATGGGAGCTGTTATTTGCTAGTGTCTGTTATTTGTGTGTGTGCGTATGACATTCTATGTAGGTTCTGGACGTTCGGACCAGACAACCCGGCGCCCTTCTCTAACCTGCGAGGCCACCACAGACCTAAATCTATTGAATGGACGACAACTATCTTTACTAATGGTGATAGGCACCCCTATCTCCTCACATGTGTTAAATTGTTTAGGCTCTTAATGTTTCTTAGCCAATGAGAATCATTCAACCTGTAAGCAATGACGTAGCTTAGACCTTGGAAATGGTATAACTGCTGTGATCTTTGTAACTGTAAGCGAGGCGGCCTACGAACTCCTGTGTGAGTCTTGAAGCTGACTTCTGCTGATGAAACTGCAAACTATCTTCAGTAAAACTTTTCTTAAATTTTTTATAATCCTGACTCCGGGTCTTCATTCTTCATATCTGGTTCTGGGTCTTTGACTGTATACCCCTTACAATGTCATGTTTTGAGGTATCGATAAATCCTGGATCGCTGGCTGTTAGAATCAATGTTGGATTGTATCGTATGATTTACACGATTTAATATACGCCCCCCTTGGCGCCGGCCCCGTGCTTATGTCACAGTTAAAGCAGTTCCTGTGTCCTCTAAAATGTTTTTAAAAGTTTTTTTGTGCTTAATGTAATTTATTTAATATGTATATATAATGGAAGTTCTATATTGCATTGTGGATACCTTATATCGGTAATTTGAGTGAAAAGAACAAATCCTTTGAATATAAATAAGAGTTTAGGTGCAAACAAGCTATTAGATTGCATTATAAATTATGTAACCAATATAATAATAACCAACACTGTAGAGCTGTGTTGAAAAAATCGATTCACCAATTCTGAATCGATTTTCATATAAATTTCTAAAGACCGATCCGTAACTCAGAGGATCGATTTAATAATAGGGTTACATTTTCCCTGTGAACTTTAACTTGCTGTGACTGGGAGATCCCTATGGGCATTGAAAGGCTTTCACTCAGGGCGCACATTGTTACGACAACGGACTTTGAGTGAGTCACTAAACCGTTCATTCAACGAACACGTTCAGAAAAGCTGATTCATTAAAAGAGATAATGAAACAAGGTGTTAATTATTTTTAACTTTGAGTTCCACTTTTCAAGGCTCAGCTAAGCAGCAATGCGTCGCATGGGTAACGCTGAAAATGCTTCATTAAAGGCCAATATGGCATTGATTCAATGCGTGACTCACTGATTTTATTTCCCCGCGGCTTCCTCGCGCTGTGGGAAGCTGACCAGCGCTGCTGCTGACGCGCATTTCCGTGACGTGAACGTTAAAAGGACTATACGACAAATATTTCGCTTTCCTTTTACACGGCAACCTTTCCACGAATATGACTTCAAAGACAGACGCAGGTAATCGCACGCGCTCTGCCGATCTCTCTCATTCACTGTCTGTGGGAAGCCGTAGGCTACAAATCACCATGATAAACAGTCTTGTTATCATTATAAACTTGTTCAACATTCAATACACATGCATGAAGTTCAAAACAAGAAGGGCATAGCCTTATAAAAAACCGTGAATATTGCTGCGGTTACTTGCAATCCTCTGCGGTTGACTTGTCAGTGTGTGGTACTACAAGATTGCGGATATCGCGTCAGCCCTACTACTGCTGCTGATATACTGCGTCCTCTGTCGTCTACACCAGTGCAAGTTTGTGAAAGCAGTTGTATCAACACTCTGGAAGGGGGATTGTTCTTTACAACCATCCATACTCAGTTGAATGTCTATAATAATAGTATCAATATGTTGCATACAGTCCTTCAGGTAACAGCTGAAAAAAAATGCTTTTTTCAAAAACACTGATCTAAATCTCGAAGATCAGATCGGATCGAATCGAATCGAATGATGATAATCGATTCAAGATCTTGAGAATCGGAATCGAATCGATTCTTGAAATTTGAATCGAAACCCAGCCCTACAACACTGCATGCATTCTAGAATAAATTTGACGTAATCTTCTTTTGCAGAACCCTAAACCTAGTGCAACATTGGGAGACTTGGATTCTTGGTTTCGAAACAACATACTTGGCTGGCTGAATTTGTCTATCTAAAAGAAGTCCCATTTACGTTATTTTTTTATTTTTATTTTAAAGTTGATAAAGGAGATCTCTGATTGTAGTCCTTTTAAGTCATTTATACATTATTTAATTATACAGTATCTGTACGAAGCCTGGTTTGAGCTAAACTCTGCAGTTCCTGTGGATTTGAGGAACCCTGTTCAACCATTGATGGTTACCAAACAGAAAAGATTGGATTCTAAAGTTAGAATCTTTCCAGACTAAAATTTGTTGGCCAAAACCTGGAAGCGAGTTACCATTTTAGCACTTCAGTTTGCAGCATACCAATGTTAATGGTTTTTTTAATGGGTTTTTGTTTATATAGCTGAAAAAAGGTGTGGTAACACGAGCTCAAGATATCTTAACGTTTTATTCTACGACATAAAATACATCAGTATAACCCAGAAAAAGTTGTTGGAAACTTAGTGATGGTTGAAGTCGTGGGACCGTGGTGTAGTTCGTTTATAGCCCACCTTTAGCTTTTTACTTCTGGCGACTGCATTTAGGCTTTAAAATTCATAATAGTTGTGTTAATCTGTGATAATTATCTTAATGGACAAAATGTGCAAGTATCATACACTTTTGTTGATCACCTGTTTTTAGCGATAATCTAAAAGCCTATGGGAAAATCTTATTGGATTTTTGTCGAGGGAACCAGTGTGATGCAAACTGCCGGTTGGCCTACAAATGTACCTTTTACCTGCACCACTCAATAGAGCTAATCATTTAAACCACGCACCACTGACCATTTATCTGCTCTGCCCAGAATATAAGTTTCATGTGATTACTTTTCCTGTTGTTTTAAGGTTTTTGTCATGGTAACAGTTCAGTAGTAGTTTTCAGATATTTTAGTCAGGTATCGTATCAAAGTCATAATTTTGATATTGTAACAACATTAATGTAAAAAGTAAGATTTTGTTAAATACTGATGCATAATTAAGAAATCAATGGTTTTCATTACATTTAATTCAAAAGTAGTTGTGTTTAAAGTCACACAAATAATAATTTAGTTTAGGCTGCTTACATATTTTTCCAACTTGAATGAGTGAATGTATGTTCCCAACTTGGAGTACGGAGCTTCTCAGGTGCACTTGAAGCAAGGTGTTTAGCTGGCCATGTGATCTCAGCATATTGCAAAAATATTATTAATTCCTGCAGAGCTGGACATAATAAGGATCAAAAGACTGAGTTCAGCTTTGAGAATGAAACCAACCTGTTTGTTCCTCAGTATCTTCTTGTTTCACTCTGAATGTTTCTTCAAACGTCCTTTCTTCACTCGTCTCTTTAATAAACATCATCATTGTTTGTTCCTCTGTATCTTGTTTCACTCTGAATGTTTCTTCAATCTTCATGTCTTCACTCTCCTCTTTAATAAACGCCATCTTTATAATAGTGCGTCTTGTGGATCTCAGTCGCTTCACCAGAAGTTTCTCTGTGTGTTTGGACAATCTGTCATGATAAAGATTAGAATAAATAACAGAAAGAAAAATAAATCCAAACGAAATCTCTGGGTGCGTCTCAATCAGCTCTTCAGTAGTCAGTGCAATGATAAGGGGGGGGGAAACACACGCAAACAAGCCCTTCAAATTATTAAAAGAACACAAATTATAGACACTTATGCTGTTGTTATGTATAATATCCATTTAATGGTTTTTAGATCATGTTTCATAGATTACACGTTAATCAAAACATTTGCTATTGTGTTTGTGTTCTTGTTGCATTTCTGTTTTGACCAGCAGGTCTCGTCAGCGTGCGCCGATTCGAATCACTGAATCATTTTCCGTAGTAGTTGATTCAGTTGACTCAAGAGTTTCAAAAAGATCCGTTTCTCCATCTCTATTTGCCAGTGACCGAATTCTTGTTCATGATGTATAGTATTCATTCACTATACAAGAGTCGAAATGAGACGCACCTTTTCTGTTTGTGGATGCGCTATAATCACGAAAAATAACGTTCATAAATGTGAAATAATGCATTTCAATGTTGCATTTAATAATTAAAAATTCGTTTAACAATGTTATACTATAAAACTAGCTGAACGGTTTGCATTTATTTACACACTTTAAATACAAACCTTTCTCCAGCCGAATCTCAGACGCAGGAGCGCGGCGCCGTTTTGTGACGTCACACCATCCCTACAAAATAAAAGTCCTGTTCACACGCTAAACTCAGATATGTGTATAGAAATTCACATACAAATAACAAACCATAAATCAGAGGCATTCGGAGTTGAATTCATGGTGAAATATATATTTAAATGCATGTTGGTTAGTAATGTGCTGAGAATAACTACCAATGAAAGCCTTTGAACCTCATATGTGAGATTCTGTCTTTTTTTATTATTTTGAGAACTTATTTTTCTATATATGCTATTTTACAGTATACAAGGTTTGTCAATACAATTAAACCTTTATTAGGTACACGGACAAAAAAAAAAGTGAAAAAATCAATAGGTAACATTTTGCAATTTAAATGTTCATTTAAGTTCTACCAGCACAACGCAGTTTTCCATACCTATATCAGATTGATGATCACAGGTTCTCTTTTGTAAAGTGTCCTCATTTTTACTTTTGTCCCTATAGTGTTTCCACCTGTTTGTAGTGTTCATTTAGTTACTTTATTGTGGCAGTTGAGTGGTCCTTTTTCTGTAAATATTGTATTTACGTAATAGGGGTTACTGTATGTGCAACTTCTGTATTCACACTTCACATTTAGATATTTAAATAGAATGAAATGCCAATAATAAAATGAACTAGGTAGTTTAGCTGATTACCTTAAAAGTCCATAGATATCGGCGTCAGTTCATACTGCTGGTTTGACATATACCCCATACTGACGCGGTAGGGGTTGGGTGCCATTTCCTTTTTTGTCTTTATCTTTTCTCTTGTGTTTGAGTTAGGTGACACCAGTGTTTTTTTTTTTAAGGGTTTATTTAGTTGTAATTGGGTTTGTTTCAGTGGTTGTTTGTTTATTGTTTCTGCCTTGCCCAACCTTGAAGACTTTATTTTTGTTTTTGATGAAACTGAAAGAAAAAGAAACGCTACAGACTGCAGTTTCCCTTTTTTTTCACCAGCAGAACAAAAATGTATAGCCTAAAACATTTAACTTCCAATATTGTCACGTCCAAAGACTTATTGTTTTTTCCCCCCCTTCTCCTGTGTGTGGGTAAGTGTATGCTCTCTTTCGCATTTTCTCTCCCTCTCTTGCTCTCTCGGGTGGCTCACCCTTAATTTGACATATTCGAGACGTACCCCGGGATTGGCGGACTGGAGTGGAGTGTCCTTTGAAATATGCCGTGGAAGAGATGATTTTGTTGGCGTGTTGTACTGGGAGTGTTACAGTGGTGGTTTACTTGTGATTAGTGATCTGTAAATTTTGTAGAAACTTTCACTTGCTAATAATAATAATTTAAGCACATTCTTCACATTCTTTCAGCCTAAATTCAAATCAACTCACAATTTCATGCATAACCCTTTCAATTCTTCTCAAAATATCTTACATTGGGTGTCTTTGCCGAACTCTTTTGGAAAAAATAATATACCATGGTATTTCAAGACACTTGCCACTAGATGGTCTTATAGCTCTTTATAGAGTAAATGAGTTGTTTCCCATGGGTCCTAAAGTCAGTTCTATACAGTATGCATCCAGATACACATCCAGACATTGCTAAAATAATTTTTTGGTAAAGTTTTAGCATTTTTAATTAGAATTTTGAGCATTTTTAGGTTTTTCTATCTGTACTGAAGCATTCCATTCATTCCTGAGGGGGTCAAATTGAACTGCGAGGGAAGGATTTGTTACTGTTTTAAATTTCAACCGCAAAACTCTTCTAAGTCCACTTTTTCTGTGTGTATTCATGGTTCAAGTGCGACAGAGGTCCTAGGGTAAAAAAAACAAAAAAAATGCTTTTCGGCCCAAAATGACCCGAGGGAAGGATGAGGGTTAAATGCAGCTGCCAAAAGGAAGAGGGCCGCCACCACCAGCGCCACCAACAACCATCATGTTGTTCGAACCCCTTAAGGCTTTCGTTCATCTTCGAACACAAATTAAGATATTGATGAACATTTGATGAAATCTGAAAGCTGGCTATTAATTTGAATAGTTTAATAAAGTTGTTATTTTAGTTTATTTTTGTGCACAAAAAGTATTCTCGTCGCTTGATAAACTTAAGGTTGAGCCACTGTAGTCACTTGGACTATTTTAACAATGTTTTTACTAACTTTTCTGGACCGGCAGAATAAAATTGCTTAAAAGCCTATGAAGGCGTGAGACAGCTCTCAGATTTCATCAAAAATATCTTCATTTGTGTTCTGAAGATGAACAAAAGTCTTGCGGGGTTGGAACAACATGAGGGCGAGTAATTACTGACAGAATTTTCATTTTTGGGTGAACTAACCCTTTAAAACAAACTATTAAACATACGTTTATACTTACTAATATAATTTCAAAACCAATTACAAATATATTTACAATGAATAACAATCAAAATAGTATCATAAACAAAAAAAAATCAATAAATATACTCTGACTTTTGGTAAATGTTTTTGTTTAAAACAAACTATATTATACATATCTTTAAACTTACTAATTAAATTACCAAACAGATTACAAATAAAATTATAATGAATAATAATCAAAATAGTATCATCATAAATAAATGAATATACTCTTGACTTTTTACAGGCTTAATAATGCTTCAGTGTGTGGTACTCAAAACATGGGACAGCACACAAGGGAGTGTTGCATGGCACACACATGTGCTTGGTGAGGCGCCTCTGCTTGCTCTTGCGTGTGCTGGAGAGGCAGACCTTGCAGTGCCGCCTGGTCCTGCTGACCTGGGAAGTGGTCTGAGGGACTTCAGATGGGAAATGCCGGGCTGTAAGGTGCAGAGGAGTGTCTAAGGCAGGATGCCCTCCTTTGGTTGGACACCGCAATGTGCTGTACTCCTCCAGCAGCCCTCTCATCAGGTTCGAATTGCAGGGAGGTGATTTCCTTTTCTAATCATAGTAGAGCACATCAATAGGGAGTGAGGAGAAGGATAGAATAGTATGTGACAATGTGGTCTGTTTATTATTGTAAATTTGTTAAAGGGTTAGTTCACCCAAAAATGAAAATTAAGTCATTAATTACTCACCCCCATGCTGTACCAACCCAGTAAGACCTTCGTTCGTCTTCGGAACACAAATGAAGATATTTATGATTAAATGTGACAGCTGGATCACTCCTCCATAGGCTCCCTAAGGGAATGAATCCTGACGGCCCAGAAAGTCAATGAAGAAAATGTTTAAATATTCCATGTCACAACAGTGGGTCAACTATAAGTTTATCAAGCGACGAGAATACTTTTTGTGCGAAAAAACAAACAAAAATAACGACTTTATTCGACTATTCCTTTTCTTCCTTGTAGGCCTGAAACGAGACTTCAAGAGATTTCCACGACGCATGCGCGAGAATTGCGATCTCCTTCAACTACTTCAGTTCAGTTCTCGCGCATGCGCATCGTGGAAATCTCTTGAAGTCTCGTTTCAGGCCTACAAGGAAGAAAAGGAATAGTCGAATAAAGTCGTTATTTTTGTTTGTTTTTTCGCACAAAAAGTATTCTCGTCGCTTGATAAACTTATAGTTGAGCCACTGTTGCGACATGGAATATTTAAACATTTTCTTCATTGACTTTCTGGGCCGTCCGGTGTCATTCCCTTAGGGAGCCTATGGAGGAGTGATCAACCTCTCAGATTTAATCATAAATATCTTCATTTGTGTTCCGAAGACGAACGAAGGCCTTACGGGGTTGGTACAGCATGGGGGTGAGTAATTAATGACTTAATTTTCATTTTTGGGTGAACTAACCCTTTAAGACCCCAGTAGTATGCCTGATCTAAAGCTGTTCTCGCGATTCTTAATGTAATCAATCAAACTTTAATTCATGTAATAATCTTTTATTTTTATCCTGATTATTTACATAGTTAAAGTAAAAGAAATTGCATTTTTAGGTATGTTTTGCGAAATTGTTCATCGCTATTAAACAATAAGGCATAATATAATTCTTTTTTAATTACAAGCATGTCATGTCAAAATTAATTCTTAAACAGAATTATGCTTGTATTATATTTGTTATTAAAGTTTATTATCGAAAAATATGAAAAAAAAATAACTATCTCTAATCATTTCGGATAGTTGTATGCTATGCTACCAACTACTAAAAAAACACAAAGAACGAGAAATGTTTAATTCACAATCTATAGCTTCGGTCTAGTATATGAAACCTAAGTTAAAAGACATTAATGGTTGTTATAATGTAGTCCAAACGACTTATATAATAAAATTTTTTGGCTTTTTTTATTTATATGCTTTTTAATGTTTGATGATTGCGTTATTTTACATAAAGCTTCAGTCGCTTGTTTCATCTTCGCCTGTTTTGATCTGGAGGTTTTGTACTCTTTCAGAGGATGTGTAATAGCACCCCCTACCATATAACAGTGAAAACACAGAAAGCCAGAAAATTCCGTCAGGAAACATTCCTATGTACTCTACCAGTGGACAACATAACAATGAACATACTCAGAATTAGGAAGATGTGTTTTTTTATAAATCAATATTTTAAAACAATGTAAGTTTAAATATAGGCCAAACTGACTGTATAAATCAAATATATTTAAGTGTAATTTTAAATACATTTCTGGGAAGTACATAAAAGTAAACAAAGTATTCTTTCATATTTTAAGGAACAGTACACCTGTATGAACTTTTTTGTAAGGATACGCTTTAATAAAGAACACAAACAGGGTCTCAAATTTATACGACTTTTCAGGTCAGTGTAATTGTGATGTCTTTCTCCAGAGTGAATTCCACAGATGATTGTTAAAATTGTTCCTTTTTCTAAACCTTGTCACACGGAGGAAACCGACAATTTCTTTTCAGAATGAGTTTGCAAAAGCAGTTTCAGGTCTGTGTGATATGTGAAATGCTTTTCACACTGAAGACACTGAAAGGCTTCTCTCCAGTGTGAATTATCATGTGAGTCTGAAGGTTTCCTTTCTTTGCAAAACTCTTTCCACACTGAGGGCACATGAAAGGCTTCTCTCCGGTGTGAACTCTCACATGAGTCTTAAGGTTTGTTTGGTTTGAGAAATTCTTTCCACAATAATGGCACATGAAAGGTTTCTCTCCAGTGTGAGTTAATACATGATTCTTAAGGTGATTGCTGTCTGTGAAACTCATTCCACACTGATGACATATAAAACAGTTCTCTCTTGAATGAATCCTCCTGTGATTATTAAGGGTCACTTTATGTCTGAAACTCTTTCCACACTGATCACACGTGAATGGCTTCTCTCCAGTGTGAAGGTTCATGTGACATCTTAAGTTTAGTTCTGCTGTGAAGCCCTTTCCGCACTGGTGGCAGGTGTAAGGCTTCTCTCCGGTGTGAATTCTCATGTGCCTGTTAAAGCTTCCTTTTTGAGTGAAACTCTTTCCACACTGAAGGCAGGTAAATGGCTTCTCACCGGTGTGAATGTTCATGTGGATTTTAAGGTTTGCTTTTTTAGTAAAACTCTGTCCACACTCCGGGCAGTTGAAGTAACTTATAGTTTCTGTCTTAAAAGCTCTTTTTAGTGAGGATGAATTTTCAGTTTGTGAGCAACTAAATTTTTCTTCGGTGGTGAAATCATGATGTTTCTCATACTGGTCTTTTTCCATTTCATCTAGTACTTCACTCTCCTCTTTCAGTAGCATCAGGTCTAGGCGAAAAGAGACAAATACAAGTTTAATGCCACTAACAGACATCAACACATTTAGTCATATAAAGCATCAAAACCAACAACATGTATCCTACAACATTAGATCCTATACCCACAAAGTAGAGATGCGCGGTTACAGGATGACGTGACGAAAAATAATCTTTCGTCATCAGCGCCTTGCATCGCCTATAGACCTTAAAACAATCAGCTGATGGCCGGTAGGTACGGCTTTGAAAATTGGTAAAAAAAACATTGGTGCGGATGGATGGCGGAGGGATGATGAGTTTTGTAATGCGGTTGCGGATGAAGTAAAAGCCCATCCGCGCATCTCTACCACAAAGCTAATAAAAGATCAGCAATGTATGGAGGGCTGTACCATGCAAAGATTTAAAAACAAAGATTAGAATCTTAAAATTAATTATACGAGGAACTGACAACCAATGCAATGATCTCAAGACAGGGGTAATATATTACCAATTACAAAACAGCTAGTTGCAATCCTTGATTCTGATTGGTCAATAGCTGTGCTTTATTCATGATAAAACACGGCTATGACCACTTCACACAACGGTTCTATTTATCACTGCGCAACACCCTTAGCAACCACCCGTATCAACATAAACATTAAGAAGAAAAAACATAAGAAATAAATTAAATTAGTAAAGTTTGATTTACTAGGTGGCATGACAGCAGATGAGTGGTTTGAGAACAATTTGGAGAGACCAATACAAATATGAACCGTCATGCTCAAGTGCTGAAATATAACATTAAAACATTCGAGAAGACTCACCTTCACCATAAATTCATGTAAGTGAGGTGTTTTGTGTTTAAGAAATCAAAATAAATGCGCTGTGAAAATAAATAAATTAAATACTCAAACACATCATTAGCTGGAGTGTTTGGCCAAACTTTTTATTATTAAGAAATTAACAAAATGCACATACTATGTATTATTGCTATAAAGAAGTTATCTTGCAAATTTTATCTTGTCAGTCATTTATATAATAGTATTAAAAAACAAATTTGTGATGCATTTTTGCTATCACAGTCCAGAGAGAGAGAGATCTCTCATGCGGAGTCACAGCGCGCACAACACGTTAGCCCCTGCTGAACTAAACAGGACAGAACTAAACATTCAAATGTATGGTTACACTTACGACCTGTGATATTAATCTAATTTTATTCTTGATTTGGGAGAAAATATGGTGCATCAGATCTTCTTTTTTTTACCTTTCAAAATACAAAGCAATGTTGATTATGTTCTTAATTCTTAACAAAAAGAACCGATAAAAATAGCATTAAAGTACCGGATCGTTAAGCAGCATCGTAAGACTAGTAATACCGTGTCCCTAGTGATTGATAATAGGAACTTTTTATAAGCTTGATAGTCTTGAAAGTTTGTTAACATGTTTTTTGGAAAACGTACTAAATGTTTTTATTTCTATAAAAAAAAAAAAAAAATCAAAACGACAACGACAGTGGGGACAATGCCACTGTGGACAAGTGAGGTGACCGGTGTTGCAGCTGAACACCGGCAACACTGACTAGATTTCAAATTGCACCTGCATTATTTAGCATTTTGTGACTTTTAGTTGAATACGTCATTGAAGATTTCTTAAAAATTGTGTTATAATATCGTCTGTTCTTGTTCATGTGAATCTTGTATCGCCTTGTTAGTTAAGTGTATTGTCACTAGGGCTGAACGATTTTGGAAAATAATCTAATTGCGATTTTTTTAACCAATATTGCGATTTAATATGCTATTACTTTTTAAGTTCTTTATCTTCTGTATTATTCGACAAAGACAAGCAATAAATCATTGTATAGTAGGGATGGAAATCTTTAGGCACCTCATGATCTACTTTTTTTCATAATTAATATTATTAATAACAGTAGTAGTTATTATACTACAGCTTATGTCAAAATGATTGATGGTGACCTTTGACCTTGCCCCTTGCCCTTCCTGTTTCCGGGGTCATGGATTAACCTTTGACCTACCCCTCCCGGTTTCCGGGGTTGATGGATTAACCTTTGACCTAGCCCTCCCCATTTCCGTGATTGATGGATTAACCTTTGCCCTAATGAGCGTTCGATCATTTGGTTGACAAAGTTTTGACAGGTTGTTTTGATGGATGATTTGACCCTTTGACCGAGAGGGTATAAATATGTCATTGGTTTGTCTGATGTTTTGGCTTTGATGGTGCCAGATGTTTTTTGAAATCCGGGGTTCCCTCCCACCCACTCTCACAATGCTAAAAAAGATCACAGATGGTGTGACACAAATATCTCTTAAAAGTGTATAAAATATATAGTTTAACTAAAAAAGATCACAGTGTGTGGGTGTGTGTGTGTGTGTGACAGTTGGGTAAAATAACATTGTTAATTATAGAATAAAACATATGAAGGGGTGTACAAAAAATAAAATCATCTTACTTTATCAGACGTTCCCCAAAGATGCTGAAAAGCTACCACGAGTGACTCTCTCTCTCACCGGCCTTTTTCATGACAGCCATGGTCACCACACTAAGCATCTGTGTGTGTGTGTGTGTGTGGCTGTTACATGATATCATCACATTCCTGAGCTCATTGCAGGGAGTGAGAAAAAGAGATTTTGTAATAATGTTGTATATTTCACACTGGCTAGAGTTGAAAAACATTGATCTTTAAAACTATATAAATGAAATGTTTATAAAATAAATATCTTACTAAATAACTAAAGTTACATTGATCTTTAAAACTATATAAATGAAATGTTTATAAAATAAATATCTTACTAAATAACTAAAGTTACATTGATCTTTAAAACTATATAAATGAAATGTTTATAAAATAAATATCTTACTAAATAACTAAAGTTACATTGATCTTTAAAACTATATAAATGAAATGTTTATAAAATAAATATCTTACTAAATAACTAAAGTTACATTGATCTTTAAAACTATATAAATGAAATGTTTATAAAATAAATATCTTACTAAATAACTAAAGTTACATTGATCTTTAAAACTATATAATTGAAATGTTTATAAAATAAATATCTTACTAAAGTTACATTGATCTTTAAAACTGTATAAATGAAATGTTTATAAAAGATTTAACACTAACATCCTGTTCATTAAAAAATCTTATTAAATTACTGAAGTTGAAAAGCATTCACTTCTTTAAAAGTATATAAATTAAATATTAAAATAAAATAAATACACATCTTACTGATCCAGATATTTTAAAAACCACAAAAGACATAAAATCATACATAAATCATTATGTTTTAGAGCAATGAAATGAAAATGATCTTACTTTTTCAGCCGGTTGAAAAAAGCTCTAAGATGTCCACACGTTTAAGTTGTAAAAATCCCCCGAGGAGTCTTTGGGTGACCAGCACCTTTTGGTCTTCTATGTGTGTGTGTTTGAGTGAGTGGGACCCATGACGCCATCCCATTCCTGCACCCTTGCTGGGACAGTGAGAAAAAAAAGCTGTATAAATGTAATAATGTTGTATATCTCACACTAACTAAAGTTGAAACCATTCAGTTCTTTAAATTTACAAATAATTCACACCGAACCAATTATTTTGAATAAACAAATAAATAAAATGCTTTTTCTCATTCATTGTAAAATAAATAACTAAATTGTACTGATCCAATTAATTTACATAAAAATCATCCCGCATGTTTTATAGATTAGCAGAAAACATACAGTTATGAATGGATGACAAAAAATAAAATCATATCATATATATTCATACAGCTTTACGAGTGGGATGACAAAAAATAAAATCATCTTACCGTTTCAGAGTACTGTAGAAAAGGTACAACGGCCTCTTAAAAATACATCTACATCTAGTCATTTACAAAATATAATATTTAACACTAACTAGAGTTGAAAAACATTCTGTGTTTTAAAAGTATATCAATTAAATTGTTGTTAAATGTACATTTAGTCATTTACAAATATAATATTTCACACTAACTAAAGTTGAAAAAATATGCTGTTCTTTAAAAATTATAAATTAAAAATAAAATAAAATAATATTTCTCTCTCTCTTTCAAACACCCGTCGTTTGACAGTCTCCGAGTCAGAGGTGAGGGGGAGAGTATGTGTGTGTTTGTGTGTGTGTGTGTGTGTGTGTGTGTGTGTGTGTGTTCAGTATGAGCGTCAGTTTCATGAGGAGGTCTCTGCCTATACAAAAGGTGCATCACATCATTGTCACCCCTGTTTTGCTAAGAGAACATAAAGTCTATACATGTTTCTACATATTGTGGCTATATGACATTAGTCTAGATTTAAGAATTTATTTCAAAGCATAATCGTAAAAGTTTAAATATTTTAAAATGAAAAGATTGTTTAAATTAAATCTTTATAGTTTTAATACATTCGTATCTTCTATTTATCTTTTAGAAGATTACTGTAAGGATTTTGTTTAACGGTGACCTAAAGTATAATTTTTATTAATATAGCCATAATGATTTTTGGACTGTAACAGCGTATTCTACCGTGTACACCTAAAACACGAACATCACAGAAAACTCAATTTTTACATTTTCAAAATAAATAAATAAAAATTAAATAATTTAATATAATTTCTCAGCTGTTTTGCGGCTCCATAAAATCTCTTTTTTAAAATTAAATTATTATAAATAAAGTATATAACTCAATGAATAATAACACATGTTATTAAAATGTATTCATACAAATTAAACATAGTTTTATCTAAATTAAGAAATTAATTTATATATATACATATAAATATTTATATAAATTACTTCTATAATGATAAAAAACTCACATTTTCATAGAACTGAAGTAGTAGTAGAATCTAGATCTATGCAATGATAAAAAACAATCCAAAAAGCAAATAGTTTAAGTTGTGATAAACAAAGCCCTCCCAGATCCTTCAGTGATAAGCTACAGGGTGAGATGAAGCTTCAGACCCGCACAGAGACGGAGGAGTTACAGGCCAGATGAGCCTCTGGGGCACAATTATGTCACAGCGTATGCAATGCTAGTCTGCTTTTCAGAGGTTTATTCATATTAAATTCATTTAAAACCATAATGTTAAAAGTTTAAATTAGATCTTTTAAAATTAAAAGACTGTTTAAATCAAATCTTTAAAGTTTTATTAAAATCATATCTTCTATTTATCTTCTTAGAAGACTTCTGTATGATATAAATGATTTGCATAAAGGTATTATTTTTACTAAACATTGTTTGTTCAAAAAATAAAATAAAAATGTTATAAACCAAGAACTGTGCTTTGGCGTCTTAGATCTTATTTCAAATAGTTTTTTGTCCATGCGACATGAAACATGTTGTCAAAGTTTGTCACAATGTTTTTGTTTTAAAAGAAATCACAGGACTCTACATTGCTCTTATTTAGATTAAGTTGTATCATTTAGAAAATCACCACACATTTTCAGAGACGCTGCATAAGTAAAGTTTGTCTTGAGCGATTATTTAATTTTACTCGTCTTAATTCAAAGCATGATCTTACTTTTTCTGCTGTAGCTATGACCTATTGCACGTATAAGATATATCATATTTACTTTTCTTGCATCTCTCAAACTATCCTTATTCATTGTGGGAGCACACAGGGTGAAACCCCTCACTGAGAATATACTCATATATAATTTATAATATATATATATATATATATATATATATATATATATATATCGGTTATCTACTCAAAATATATGTAGAAGTGTAAAATGTTAGCATTTGTTGATGCGACAGACTGTCTGTTGGCCGCATGAACAGACTTTGGGGAGAGCTGATGATACTAGCAGAAAGCATGCCCCTTTGACCTCCTCGATTCAAACGAATAGTGCTCTCTAGCGCCTCGCTTTTTCAAATGCGTGTTGCAACTACGGTAACCATTATGTGCCAAGAAGCTACGACACGTCATCCAATATCACTTCATCGAGTTTAACTATACATGTTCTACCGCTATGTTGCCTATATAATGAATTACACAACCACGGAATGAAAAAGCTTGTAATTTAGACCGTAACATTGACTTACCAGTCGAGAAGAAAGCAGGCAACTTCTCCTTCATTAGCTCTATCCACCTGGGAAAAGCTATCCCGATATTTACCCTCGTTTTGAATTTGCCGGACACGTTTCACTTTAAATTAATTTTTTAAGCTTTATCATGGCTACGAGGATTGCATTATGAAGTGCCGTGCAATCTTTCAAATTTGCCTGGGGAGTGACAAGCGCCTCTCACTGACCTCCTCGTGTCCGTTTCAGATGGTTTCAGTCAGCCGGCTCTGAACGAAAACGTGTTGTAGAAATGCGTTGAGGTAGCCTAGTGCTTTTTGTCCCTCTCCGCTATTATAGTTTTTCAAGATGGCGGAACGACATGGAGGCCTCCATGGACTTACCCGTCAGAACATTGGCAGAGCTAATTTTACACCAATGAGATCATATTTATGAATAAAGACATTGATTTTAGCTATTAAAATACTTTTTTAAAAACTACTGTACCTTTAATTTCAGATGTGTAAATTACAAAACTTTCAATTTTACAATTACATTTTTCAACCGAGTGAATCTACACATGGGAGATCTTCAGAAGTCATAACTTCAGGGGTCGATGGGGGTCGTTAGAATATTTAATTCCCCTTAAAACCAAAGATTAAGTTTAATGACACTAGTTTGCAACGGTCCCCCCAAAATCAAATACGATTTGTATTATACTTTTCAAAGGGTAATCTTACTTTAAAGTTAGAACAAAAAATGTAAAAGCACTTCTTCTTGTTTGCTGTGTTCTGACACAATGTCATTAATTGGTACTTTTTTCCTTTAAACTTCTTTTAAAATTTACTTTTCTTATTTATACAAAGGTTCAATTTCCATTACTTTCCTAGCAAGTATAAATAAAAAATATGATATATGATATGTCTGATGCAATGTTTTTGCAAAACTAATATGTGCTGCAAAACTCCAAACAGTTCAACTCACAATGACGGCATTAAGGATGGCCAACGGCTTAGGGCAATTGGTGAAAACGTGCGTATGGTGGTTTTCCAGATTTTCCGCCAAAAAATCAAATACTGTATTAACCTTTCAAAGATTAATCTAGCTTTTAAAGTTAGAATAAAAAAACAAACATATCCTCATACCTATTGTGTTCTGACACAAGTCCATTAACCGGTTCTTTTATAAATGTACTTTCTACAAATATCAGCCTGATAAATATGTACTTAATACACGATTAAACGAGGCAATCATGCTACCTAATACGTCTGACACAAAAGCAGTGAAAAAGTAGTGTTTAAAACCAGATGATTTTTCTTTTGACAGACCTACAGAAACGCATGTTGATTACTAAGTTTCAGGCATAGTGCAAACAATTAGATAATCTCCTGCTTAGAATGTGTGTAAATAGTTACGCTTAAATGTTTGGGTGTATTTTGTCACACCATGGCGATGCACAGAACCACACTCTAGCCTATGGACTAACTTTAAAACATATTCTTTATACAGCAATCACACGCGTCCAAAACATCCATGTAAGATTCAACAGACCAAATCACTAATAAAAGCACCGTTTATAATAATAAATACACAAAAGTTCGCAAATGATGGTTTTATTACTATTACTATTCAGATAGCAGACGACACTGGTTCACATTTTGAATGTGTGTCTGTTTTAGGTGAAGACTTTTCTTTGAGAGCCGTCAACATTCAGTGTTTATAGGAATAAATGACCAATAATAATTTAAGTGTTTGTACTCTGAAGTATTTCTGTTTGAGAATGTTTGACTAAATTGCAACTTTCCCTCTATCTACGATGTGGAATCACACAAAGTATTAACATGCTGTTAATATAAGCAAGTATTACTTAAGTTACTTACTTATAAGTAAGTATTAACACGAAAAGTAAGCGCATGCTGTTTTACACGTAAACTATTACAACAGAATCACATCTGACTATTGCACTGAGAGAGGCATATTTATTAAGACTGTTAAACAAAGTTTGGTGTTTAAAATTAAAATTGCACAAAAGTAAATGCTAGAGGTCAACTTGCTAAAAAGTAAATTCAGCGTGAGCCATTTAAAACAAATACGAAAAGCCATTCGTGAGCAGTTTTGAATGTTTGTAATTGACATCATGTGTCTTTTTGTTTTTGTACAGTTTGCAAAAACTATAGTCTACGAACGGTCAAACATAGGAATTTATGAAAAACATGAACCAGATATTTCTACATGAGATATTTCTTTTAAAACATCTACCTGCTACGTCTACGAAACATCGACATGAAAGATGAGTATTGCTGTTACCCATAAAACCTTTACGCTACAAACTCGTCTAACTATTGCCCATTTCACAGCACAGTCATAGATACATCGTTATGCTGCGCATGTCGCTAAACAACGGTTAAGCTAATGAATTACCGTTGATAAGCGGTATTTTTACGTGTAGGCATAGGTCTTTTAGGCCTGATCCAGAAAACAGACGTTGTGTTTTATGTCCTGATAATTGTTGTTCTTTTTATGAAAACATATCGTAAATATCAATTGTTAGATAAATTATATCTAACTATCAACAGTTATATGTGAAACACGCTCAGTCGCATTAGAGTCGGATTCTTTTTTATATTGAACATTGTTATTGAACCGCTAGTGTTCTTAAATTGTTTACAATAGTTTCATTTTAACAACACTATCGTAACACTTATCGTATTTTGTACGGTGTTTTCTTTACACTTTCACCCCATGGATATCCGTTTCCTACAGTTAGCTGTAATGTTAGTGAATTCTAGGCCTTCTCTTTTTTTATATACGACAGTATTTGCATGAATCGGCATGATTTAATAAAATGATGGTTTTAACCACATTAAATTATTATACCATCCTAGTTTTTAAATTGCGCTTAATTATATATTTTAACCCTTTATGCGAATATAGAATACCACACAAGGATCTCTGAAATATTTTTTCGTGGAAAACATCTATGTAGATCTATTTATGTTTTAAAAATACAGCAAAACAAAGAATGAAGACATCTTTCTACCAGTGACCCTCAAAATCTGGGCATACAACAAAACACAGTACATTATCAGAAAATTACTTTTGTCGCTTTTTCTGAATAATCTCACCAAGTGCGGATGCTTGATAACTATTATCAAGCGGTAATGACGTGTTTTACGTGATATTGATATCATGTTTTAATTTCAACTCAATACATTTGAATGCGCTAAAGGTCTATAACTGAACGTCTTAATATTTGGTAAAAGTTTACTTAAAGCCTGCGCAAAATACGTCCTAGCTACTTTATATAATATATATATAATCCTATAGAATAAGTTATGAGCTTGGACATGACCAGAAAATAATTTTTTATTTCAACATAGTAAAGTAAAACAATAACAACATTTACAGGTGATCGAGCAAGAATAAAAAGTCGCGACACGCAATCATGTTTTTCTCTAGGGCATAGCTGACCAGACTTTCAACTGTTTTATCAACATCTGTTTTTACATTTTTTGACAACAGTGACACACAGAGATCTGTTACAAACGTACACATACAGAGTAGTTCATCGACTTTAAATTCCTCACAAGATTCATGCATCACATCCAGAACTTTTCTGAGGATTACGCCGACCGGTTCTTTGCCGTTTATAAACATGGGCGTAACATCTGTCCAAGATCCAACCAACCCTCTTATGACATCCATTTCTTTTTTGAGATTTTTCACACCTTTGGTATCCCTCTCGCAATCGTTGTTGTCATCACACGCAGCCTCGATGATCCTGTGCATCAAGCTAACCATCGGGCCTCTAAAATGATCTTTAAACATAGAGTCTTGTGTAGCTCTCAAACGACACTCTTTCACCGTGCCGCACTCACACGCTGGATGACGCAGTGCCCCCACTACGACAGAACTCAACGGGGAGTCGCTCTCCATCAGCTTTTGCGTCGCCATTTCTGAAGTTTTTAGATTTTTCGGTCCCCTATTCGATGATGAAAGGTTCTGTAATCTCCTGGAGGTCCTTACAGTACAATCGTCCAGGCGTTGTACGTTAACACAGTTTTTGGGTTAGAAATGTGAGTCAAAGAAATTTGCGTCTGACAAACAGGAAGGTTGAAGCGGCCTTTGACAGTCGGTGTAACAACCAGACAATGTGCCTTCAACTTTTGATCGATGTTGCAGTAGCACAGCAGTCCGCGACTATTAGAGCTAGAGCCAGGGGTTGTGTGCGATAACTGACGCTGGGCTCTGTGTAGAGTTTATCAGGACAACTGATAGTGGTCCGCCCTCGCCCCGCTGAGTTGTAGTATAGGGGCGTCGTCATCATGATGTCGTAAACCGTTATATAGGATTAAAGCCACCTAGTATCAGAAGTAGCGTCATGGAGATGCTATGCATATGCCGCCAGAGAGAATTCTATTAATTACACCAATATATATATTTTTGAAACATATGGATGGTGAATGTTCGCAATAAGCTCAGTAACAAGCGATTAGAAAGTAGCTAGGACGTATTTTGCGCAGGCTTTAAGTAAACTTTTACCAAATATTAAGACGTTCAGTTATAGACCTTTAGCGCATTCAAATGTATTGAGTTGAAATTAAAACATGATATCAATATCACGTAAAACACGTCATTACCGCTTGATAATAGTTATCAAGCATCCGCACTTGGTGAGATTATTCAGAAAAAGCGACAAAAGTAATTTTCTGATAATGTACTGTGTTTTGTTGTATGCCCAGATTTTGAGGGTCACTGGTAGAAAGATGTCTTCATTCTTTGTTTTGCTGTATTTTTAAAACATAAATAGATCTACATAGATGTTTTCCACGAAAAAATATTTCAGAGATCCTTGTGTGGTATTCTATATTCGCATAAAGGGTTAAAATATATAATTAAGCGCAATTTAAAAACTAGGATGGTATAATAATTTAATGTGGTTAAAACCATCATTTTATTAAATCATGCCGATTCATGCAAATACTGTCGTATATAAAAAAAGAGAAGGCCTAGAATTCACTAACATTACAGCTAACTGTAGGAAACGGATATCCATGGGGTGAAAGTGTAAAGAAAACACCGTACAAAATACGATAAGTGTTACGATAGTGTTGTTAAAATGAAACTATTGTAAACAATTTAAGAACACTAGCGGTTCAATAACAATGTTCAATATAAAAAAGAATCCGACTCTAATGCGACTGAGCGTGTTTCACATATAACTGTTGATAGTTAGATATAATTTATCTAACAATTGATATTTACGATATGTTTTCATAAAAAGAACAACAATTATCAGGACATAAAACACAACGTCTGTTTTCTGGATCAGGCCTAAAAGACCTATGCCTACACGTAAAAATACCGCTTATCAACGGTAATTCATTAGCTTAACCGTTGTTTAGCGACATGCGCAGCATAACGATGTATCTATGACTGTGCTGTGAAATGGGCAATAGTTAGACGAGTTTGTAGCGTAAAGGTTTTATGGGTAACAGCAATACTCATCTTTCATGTCGATGTTTCGTAGACGTAGCAGGTAGATGTTTTAAAAGAAATATCTCATGTAGAAATATCTGGTTCATGTTTTTCATAAATTCCTATGTTTGACCGTTCGTAGACTATAGTTTTTGCAAACTGTACAAAAACAAAAAGACACATGATGTCAATTACAAACATTCAAAACTGCTCACGAATGGCTTTTCGTATTTGTTTTAAATGGCTCACGCTGAATTTACTTTTTAGCAAGTTGACCTCTAGCATTTACTTTTGTGCAATTTTAATTTTAAACACCAAACTTTGTTTAACAGTCTTAATAAATATGCCTCTCTCAGTGCAATAGTCAGATGTGATTCTGTTGTAATAGTTTACGTGTAAAACAGCATGCGCTTACTTTTCGTGTTAATACTTACTTATAAGTAAGTAACTTAAGTAATACTTGCTTATATTAACAGCATGTTAATACTTTGTGTGATTCCACATCGTAGATAGAGGGAAAGTTGCAATTTAGTCAAACATTCTCAAACAGAAATACTTCAGAGTACAAACACTTAAATTATTATTGGTCATTTATTCCTATAAACACTGAATGTTGACGGCTCTCAAAGAAAAGTCTTCACCTAAAACAGACACACATTCAAAATGTGAACCAGTGTCGTCTGCTATCTGAATAGTAATAGTAATAAAACCATCATTTGCGAACTTTTGTGTATTTATTATTATAAACGGTGCTTTTATTAGTGATTTGGTCTGTTGAATCTTACATGGATGTTTTGGACGCGTGTGATTGCTGTATAAAGAATATGTTTTAAAGTTAGTCCATAGGCTAGAGTGTGGTTCTGTGCATCGCCATGGTGTGACAAAATACACCCAAACATTTAAGCGTAACTATTTACACACATTCTAAGCAGGAGATTATCTAATTGTTTGCACTATGCCTGAAACTTAGTAATCAACATGCGTTTCTGTAGGTCTGTCAAAAGAAAAATCATCTGGTTTTAAACACTACTTTTTCACTGCTTTTGTGTCAGACGTATTAGGTAGCATGATTGCCTCGTTTAATCGTGTATTAAGTACATATTTATCAGGCTGATATTTGTAGAAAGTACATTTATAAAAGAACCGGTTAATGGACTTGTGTCAGAACACAATAGGTATGAGGATATGTTTGTTTTTTTATTCTAACTTTAAAAGCTAGATTAATCTTTGAAAGGTTAATACAGTATTTGATTTTTTGGCGGAAAATCTGGAAAACCACCATACGCACGTTTTCACCAATTGCCCTAAGCCGTTGGCCATCCTTAATGCCGTCATTGTGAGTTGAACTGTTTGGAGTTTTGCAGCACATATTAGTTTTGCAAAAACATTGCATCAGACATATCATATATCATATTTTTTATTTATACTTGCTAGGAAAGTAATGGAAATTGAACCTTTGTATAAATAAGAAAAGTAAATTTTAAAAGAAGTTTAAAGGAAAAAAGTACCAATTAATGACATTGTGTCAGAACACAGCAAACAAGAAGAAGTGCTTTTACATTTTTTGTTCTAACTTTAAAGTAAGATTACCCTTTGAAAAGTATAATACAAATCGTATTTGATTTTGGGGGGACCGTTGCAAACTAGTGTCATTAAACTTAATCTTTGGTTTTAAGGGGAATTAAATATTCTAACGACCCCCATCGACCCCTGAAGTTATGACTTCTGAAGATCTCCCATGTGTAGATTCACTCGGTTGAAAAATGTAATTGTAAAATTGAAAGTTTTGTAATTTACACATCTGAAATTAAAGGTACAGTAGTTTTTAAAAAAGTATTTTAATAGCTAAAATCAATGTCTTTATTCATAAATATGATCTCATTGGTGTAAAATTAGCTCTGCCAATGTTCTGACGGGTAAGTCCATGGAGGCCTCCATGTCGTTCCGCCATCTTGAAAAACTATAATAGCGGAGAGGGACAAAAAGCACTAGGCTACCTCAACGCATTTCTACAACACGTTTTCGTTCAGAGCCGGCTGACTGAAACCATCTGAAACGGACACGAGGAGGTCAGTGAGAGGCGCTTGTCACTCCCCAGGCAAATTTGAAAGATTGCACGGCACTTCATAATGCAATCCTCGTAGCCATGATAAAGCTTAAAAAATTAATTTAAAGTGAAACGTGTCCGGCAAATTCAAAACGAGGGTAAATATCGGGATAGCTTTTCCCAGGTGGATAGAGCTAATGAAGGAGAAGTTGCCTGCTTTCTTCTCGACTGGTAAGTCAATGTTACGGTCTAAATTACAAGCTTTTTCATTCCGTGGTTGTGTAATTCATTATATAGGCAACATAGCGGTAGAACATGTATAGTTAAACTCGATGAAGTGATATTGGATGACGTGTCGTAGCTTCTTGGCACATAATGGTTACCGTAGTTGCAACACGCATTTGAAAAAGCGAGGCGCTAGAGAGCACTATTCGTTTGAATCGAGGAGGTCAAAGGGGCATGCTTTCTGCTAGTATCATCAGCTCTCCCCAAAGTCTGTTCATGCGGCCAACAGACAGTCTGTCGCATCAACAAATGCTAACATTTTACACTTCTACATATATTTTGAGTAGATAACCGATATATATATATATATATATATATATATATATATATATATATATTATAAATTATATATGAGTATATTCTCAGTGAGGGGTTTCACCCTGTGTGCTCCCACAATGAATAAGGATAGTTTGAGAGATGCAAGAAAAGTAAATATGATATATCTTATACGTGCAATAGGTCATAGCTACAGCAGAAAAAGTAAGATCATGCTTTGAATTAAGACGAGTAAAATTAAATAATCGCTCAAGACAAACTTTACTTATGCAGCGTCTCTGAAAATGTGTGGTGATTTTCTAAATGATACAACTTAATCTAAATAAGAGCAATGTAGAGTCCTGTGATTTCTTTTAAAACAAAAACATTGTGACAAACTTTGACAACATGTTTCATGTCGCATGGACAAAAAACTATTTGAAATAAGATCTAAGACGCCAAAGCACAGTTCTTGGTTTATAACATTTTTATTTTATTTTTTGAACAAACAATGTTTAGTAAAAATAATACCTTTATGCAAATCATTTATATCATACAGAAGTCTTCTAAGAAGATAAATAGAAGATATGATTTTAATAAAACTTTAAAGATTTGATTTAAACAGTCTTTTAATTTTAAAAGATCTAATTTAAACTTTTAACATTATGGTTTTAAATGAATTTAATATGAATAAACCTCTGAAAAGCAGACTAGCATTGCATACGCTGTGACATAATTGTGCCCCAGAGGCTCATCTGGCCTGTAACTCCTCCGTCTCTGTGCGGGTCTGAAGCTTCATCTCACCCTGTAGCTTATCACTGAAGGATCTGGGAGGGCTTTGTTTATCACAACTTAAACTATTTGCTTTTTGGATTGTTTTTTATCATTGCATAGATCTAGATTCTACTACTACTTCAGTTCTATGAAAATGTGAGTTTTTTATCATTATAGAAGTAATTTATATAAATATTTATATGTATATATATAAATTAATTTCTTAATTTAGATAAAACTATGTTTAATTTGTATGAATACATTTTAATAACATGTGTTATTATTCATTGAGTTATATACTTTATTTATAATAATTTAATTTTAAAAAAGAGATTTTATGGAGCCGCAAAACAGCTGAGAAATTATATTAAATTATTTAATTTTTATTTATTTATTTTGAAAATGTAAAAATTGAGTTTTCTGTGATGTTCGTGTTTTAGGTGTACACGGTAGAATACGCTGTTACAGTCCAAAAATCATTATGGCTATATTAATAAAAATTATACTTTAGGTCACCGTTAAACAAAATCCTTACAGTAATCTTCTAAAAGATAAATAGAAGATACGAATGTATTAAAACTATAAAGATTTAATTTAAACAATCTTTTCATTTTAAAATATTTAAACTTTTACGATTATGCTTTGAAATAAATTCTTAAATCTAGACTAATGTCATATAGCCACAATATGTAGAAACATGTATAGACTTTATGTTCTCTTAGCAAAACAGGGGTGACAATGATGTGATGCACCTTTTGTATAGGCAGAGACCTCCTCATGAAACTGACGCTCATACTGAACACACACACACACACACACACACACACACACACAAACACACACATACTCTCCCCCTCACCTCTGACTCGGAGACTGTCAAACGACGGGTGTTTGAAAGAGAGAGAGAAATATTATTTTATTTTATTTTTAATTTATAATTTTTAAAGAACAGCATATTTTTTCAACTTTAGTTAGTGTGAAATATTATATTTGTAAATGACTAAATGTACATTTAACAACAATTTAATTGATATACTTTTAAAACACAGAATGTTTTTCAACTCTAGTTAGTGTTAAATATTATATTTTGTAAATGACTAGATGTAGATGTATTTTTAAGAGGCCGTTGTACCTTTTCTACAGTACTCTGAAACGGTAAGATGATTTTATTTTTTGTCATCCCACTCGTAAAGCTGTATGAATATATATGATATGATTTTATTTTTTGTCATCCATTCATAACTGTATGTTTTCTGCTAATCTATAAAACATGCGGGATGATTTTTATGTAAATTAATTGGATCAGTACAATTTAGTTATTTATTTTACAATGAATGAGAAAAAGCATTTTATTTATTTGTTTATTCAAAATAATTGGTTCGGTGTGAATTATTTGTAAATTTAAAGAACTGAATGGTTTCAACTTTAGTTAGTGTGAGATATACAACATTATTACATTTATACAGCTTTTTTTTCTCACTGTCCCAGCAAGGGTGCAGGAATGGGATGGCGTCATGGGTCCCACTCACTCAAACACACACACATAGAAGACCAAAAGGTGCTGGTCACCCAAAGACTCCTCGGGGGATTTTTACAACTTAAACGTGTGGACATCTTAGAGCTTTTTTCAACCGGCTGAAAAAGTAAGATCATTTTCATTTCATTGCTCTAAAACATAATGATTTATGTATGATTTTATGTCTTTTGTGGTTTTTAAAATATCTGGATCAGTAAGATGTGTATTTATTTTATTTTAATATTTAATTTATATACTTTTAAAGAAGTGAATGCTTTTCAACTTCAGTAATTTAATAAGATTTTTTAATGAACAGGATGTTAGTGTTAAATCTTTTATAAACATTTCATTTATACAGTTTTAAAGATCAATGTAACTTTAGTAAGATATTTATTTTATAAACATTTCATTTATATAGTTTTAAAGATCAATGTAACTTTAGTTATTTAGTAAGATATTTATTTTATAAACATTTCATTTATATAGTTTTAAAGATCAATGTAACTTTAGTTATTTAGTAAGATATTTATTTTATAAACATTTCATTTATATAGTTTTAAAGATCAATGTAACTTTAGTTATTTAGTAAGATATTTATTTTATAAACATTTCATTTATATAGTTTTAAAGATCAATGTAACTTTAGTTATTTAGTAAGATATTTATTTTATAAACATTTCATTTATATAGTTTTAAAGATCAATGTTTTTCAACTCTAGCCAGTGTGAAATATACAACATTATTACAAAATCTCTTTTTCTCACTCCCTGCAATGAGCTCAGGAATGTGATGATATCATGTAACAGCCACACACACACACACACACAGATGCTTAGTGTGGTGACCATGGCTGTCATGAAAAAGGCCGGTGAGAGAGAGAGTCACTCGTGGTAGCTTTTCAGCATCTTTGGGGAACGTCTGATAAAGTAAGATGATTTTATTTTTTGTACACCCCTTCATATGTTTTATTCTATAATTAACAATGTTATTTTACCCAACTGTCACACACACACACACACCCACACACTGTGATCTTTTTTAGTTAAACTATATATTTTATACACTTTTAAGAGATATTTGTGTCACACCATCTGTGATCTTTTTTAGCATTGTGAGAGTGGGTGGGAGGGAACCCCGGATTTCAAAAAACATCTGGCACCATCAAAGCCAAAACATCAGACAAACCAATGACATATTTATACCCTCTCGGTCAAAGGGTCAAATCATCCATCAAAACAACCTGTCAAAACTTTATGTCAACCAAATGATCGAACGCTCATTAGGGCAAAGGTTAATCCATCAATCACGGAAATGGGGAGGGCTAGGTCAAAGGTTAATCCATCAACCCCGGAAACCGGGAGGGGTAGGTCAAAGGTTAATCCATGACCCCGGAAACAGGAAGGGCAAGGGGCAAGGTCAAAGGTCACCATCAATCATTTTGACATAAGCTGTAGTATAATAACTACTAACAGTTAAAAACTTTATTTGTGTAATTATACGTATTTTTAAAAATAATTATTAAAAAAAACATGTTAAGAATTTTAAATGGGCTATATAAACGAATATAGCTTCAAAATGTAAAAGCTAGTAAATAAAGAGGAACAAAAAAAACATTACAAGCAATAAACTTTCAAATGCTTTCAGTCTTTAAAAGTAGGCTGTCTGAACGTTTTCCATTCAAGAGCTGTGAGTGATTTGTCTTCACAGTTTAGATACGATAAGCTGCATTCACACTAATGCACAGATCCCTTTTGAAATATTTGAAAAATAAGATGTTTTGTCCTGTTGATTTAAGATATGACTGACCGTGTTTACATTCATTTCGCGTCATAAAAGCATTTTGAGATGCCAGTACATTTAACCAATGAGTCGCTCACAGCCGCAAACGCGAGCGCTCTTCACAAAGCACGCGTGAGTATTTTAAATCGAAAGCAGCCTTCTCAGTGATTTTCATATTTTTAATATATAAGCCACCTACATTCCAAAAGACATAAATAATGCATTAGTAATGCATTTGTGAGGAAAACTCCGGCGGGCGAGAGCGCGAACTACAAGAGAAGCGGGTACCAGTGCGATAAAGCCCGCAAATGTCCTTGTAATTCGCTAAACCTTTCCGAACTTTATGAAAGATTATTTTTCGTAAGGTTCGAGCGGTTTCGCGCGCACGCATGCGTGTGTGTGTGTGTGTGTGTGTGTGAGAGAGAGAGAGAGAGAGACAGAATACGGCTGTTTTCTAAAGCACACGCAGCGTCATCACGCATCCGTTTAAAATCTAAGCTCTGACTCGATTCTGAAATTCTCTGAATATATTATTATACATTATATATTAATTATATATATATTACAAAATAACATCACATAAATCAAACAAACTGTTCTTTCCTGTATGCCTGGCCTATATGCGTAGCGTGCCAAGTTGATGCTACATCTGCAGACTGCTTTTCTCTCGCGTGTCACATGAGCAGTGTAATCGCAGCTTTTGCGTTTTAAAAATCGCGTTTCATCATATTGCGATATTATCGAAATTGCAATTAATCGTTCAGCCCTAATTGTCACACCCCTAATAAACATTTTTTTTGCACTTTTCTTTAGTGCACACTTGATGTATACAAATGCCTGTTTAGCAAAAATGTCTTTGCCCCAAACACTATGAAGTGCAATTTAAAATTGAACTGATTCTATAACACTAATTTTGACCAGTAGCCTAATTCCAGGTTCATTATTTACAGGTTGAACAGGCATGCACCAGTGCAGCTGTAGCTCATTCTTTTGGGTAGAATGTATGCAGAAGGTGGTGATATTGCACCCAAGTTTTTGTCTGTGCAGGCATCTCATTGTCAGGTTGATGATAGGTATGACAGTTTCTCAAGAAATCATCAGTGCACGTGTGTAGCGTTGACATTTTTGGTCAACCACAGTGAAGGATTACATTCAAGATGCCTGACCTTGATAGAGTTTTAGAGGAGGGAGATGCATTATATGTCGGTATTAAAATGTGGCTTATTGCTGAAAGAAGGTTTAATCGCAACTATCTGACTATGGAGGAAGTACCTCTAAGTGTTTCCTCATTTAACCGGATACACGATGTGCAGAAGTCAGGAGTGATGATTGGATACCTCAGAGCCACAGGGACCCCTGGCACGGAACAGTGGTGCATTCCTCTCACTGAAAAACTGCAGTGTCTCTCAACAGATGTCAGTCATGCTCTGCTCCTTGTTGCCCCAGAGTGCATTGCTGTGTTCAGAGACAGATCTGGAAGGTGATTCACATTTTTGATTCACATTTCAAAGACTGCCGAAGGCTTGCCCCATCCTACTGGTCATGGAACTGCTGTCATGTTGACTTTCACCCACCTGAGTGACATGGCAAACATAATTTTCAAGATCTTCTGGGATAGTGGTGATGAGACCAGCTATGAATTCATGCCTGTTTCTTTTGAAACAGAGCAACAGTCTGTCCAACTGCCTTCACCATCTGTGAACCGGTATCACAAGTGATTTCATCTTTACCAGAACCAGAAACAAATGTTGGAGCCAAAGTAAATCTTGTTGGCTTAGGAGCTAAAATCCAAGATGTGGTAGATAAAAGAAATAAGCACAGGAGAAGAAAAGAAATGCGTCAAATATTAAAAAATTCAAAACAAGGTGGAGTACCTAAGAGCAGGGGTAGGCAAGTTCGGTTCTAGAGAGCCACTGTCCTGCAGAATTTAGTTCCAACCCTAATCAAACACACCTGAACAAGCTAAGCAATGTCTTCAGGATTACTAAGGCTATAGGCAGGAGAGGTTTTTTTCAGTGTTGGAGCCAAACTCTGCAGGATAGCGGCTCTCTAGGACCGAACTTGCCTACCCCTGACCTAAGGGCACAACTGCATCTTATGCCATTAGAAAAAGGGATAATGAGAGGCTGAGGTATGTCACTTCTTTGCAATAACAAATAAAGAAAAAAGAAGCAATTAAGGTCAAGTATAATCAGGATGCTCTCTTCCAAAACAAAATGAAAGCGGAAATAGCGAGGAGGTACAGCACAGATACTCTTCCAGAAGAAGATGAAAGAGTACACAAAGAAGAGGTACAGCACAGATACTTATATGGCGAAGAG
Source organism: Tiaroga cobitis (assembly GCA_030578255.1). NCBI lineage: Eukaryota > Metazoa > Chordata > Actinopteri > Cypriniformes > Leuciscidae > Tiaroga > Tiaroga cobitis. The sequence goes on along the minus strand of CM060594.1, from coordinate 9,762,793 downwards.
ATATGCAGGCGACCCAGAGTTCAGAGCACATCACATACTGCGATGTACCCTGCGCAAGACCCAAAAATGTGTTAGTGATGCTGCATATCACGTTCTTCATCGGTTGCAATGCGCACTCAGGATAAAAAGGAGATATAAACAGTACATCCGTTTCAGCCAGCAAACATCCCAGCCTTTGGTTAACAAAGTGATGGAAAGTGCCATGCATGCATTCCGGTGTAAAATTCAGCATGGCCCTACACATGTCTGCACAGTCTGTCACAGAGCCCTGTTTCCCAATCAAGTCAAGGTCTGTAATAGAACAAGTTATGACAAAAACATTCATGTTGGAGCGTCTTGCTTGACCGTGAAGTATGTTCATGTTTGTGACAGTGCCTGCTCAGGTTCCTGCGCAGTTCCGGAAGAGAGAAGACAGAAGTGGATTTGCCACACTTGTGACAGCCATCTTAAGAGAGGACAGATGTTTTTAATTGCAGCAGCCAACAAACTGGAGTTGCCACCAATCCCTGCGGAATTGGTTAAATTGAATGTGCTTGAACGTCAACTCGTTGCAAAAATTTACCATTTGCAAAAATAGTTGCACAACCCAAAGGACAGCAGAGAATGGTGCAGTTGTGTGTTGTGTGTGTGCCCTCCGAGGTGGAGGAGACTGTCAACTGTCTGCCAAGACCGAGCAGCAAGTCCCAGCTGCTGCAGGTGAAGCTGAAGACACATTAAGTTTAAAGGATACCAGCAATTCCAGACTGTGAATATGCTCAACGTGCTTGCAGCTTTTTTGAAGCTGAAAGCAATGCATTCGGAATACAGGGATATCTCCATAAGATAAACTGCTGTATTTGAAAGTCCCCTAGATCAGGGGTTTTCAAACTGTGGGTCGCGATCCATTTGTGGGTCACAGAATGGGAAGAGGTGGGTCGCACAATCACTATATTGGCTGCAGCTGAATTTACGTTTCATGAGTGACACATACAATCAGCTTGCATGATGAACCAACGTTAAATAGAAATCGCTATATTTCTTACAGCGATTTAAAGTTAGATAAATATGTCAGTATTGTGTTTCATGAAGCGCGCGCGACTTGTTGTGATAACAATTTTCACCGTCTCAGAGCGGCTTCGGTTCATTAAGCAGCTTGGTGCGCATTATTAACGAGAAGAAACTCGTTTACTCCAATCACTGCACTGCATTCTGCATGAGATCGCATTACACCGGAGAATTCAAATGTCACGAAAGGCTGATTCAGGTCTGGGCTGCGTTTCCCAGAAGCATCGTGAGCTAAGTTGATTGTAGAGACCTGGTGGCAATGGTTCTACGATCTACTTTGGCATACGATGCTTTTGGGAAACGCATTAATCTCTGTCGTCTGTTCAACACAGCGCTGTTGTCGTCCAGAGATATGGTCGTCGTAAGAGTGCGTTGTTTTGTGTTCCCTCGCATGCATTTTGGTCTACCAACGCATAAGGAAAATATATATGTAAAAAGCATTTAAAATGTATACACACACAATTCTAGGTCCTGGGCATACTGTCAAATAAAATTATTGTCTATTATTTTTTTTATATTCTGATTTTTTGTCATATCAAACTGTAAGGGGTCTACAGTCAAAGACCCAGAACCAGATATGAAGAATGAAGACCCGGAGTCAGGATTATAAAAAATTTAAGAAAAGTTTTACTGAAAATAGTTTGCAGTTTCATCAGCAGAAGTCAGCTTCAAGACTCACACAGGAGTTCGTAGGCCGCCTCGCTTACAGTTACAAAGATCACAGCAGTTATACCATTTCCAAGGTCTAAGCTACGTCATTGCTTACAGGTTGAATGATTCTCATTGGCTAAGAAACATTAAGAGCCTAAACAATTTAACACATGTGAGGAGATAGGGGTGCCTATCGCCATTAGTAAAGATTGTTGTCGTCCATTCAATAGATTTAGGTCTGTGGTAGTCTCAGCCTCAGATGTCACGCCCACGGAACGTTGGCTAAACGTCTGATGCATATGGTACACTTAAAGGTGAACTAAGTAACTTTTTTACCTTAACCGAACAGCTTTGGAGTCATTGTAATGATTATATTACTGATTTCGTGTTGAATGGTGGTCGTCTCGCACCTCCCTGGTGCTTGTGAGCCGCAAAACCACCCTTGCAACTTTGGGCCGGCGGGCCGCCGGCCTCAGTGTTAGGAAGTATCGTGTGATATCAGGTCTCGCGAGGTAACGAATTGCTTTACGGCAAAAAACAGATCTGATAAAATTCTGATAAAATGAGCATCAAACAGAAATAACCCGGTGCCGTATACATGTGGTGTTGGGCGCGCGCAGCTCTTAAAGGGGCCATACCTTATTTCCACTCGTTACAGCGTCCATCCTACTGAACAGGTACCGGTGTACAGGGGGAGGGGATCCGGCCGTGAGTGCGAGCCATCTCTGCGTGAGTGCTATTCACGACAGTACAAGTACTCCACAGCGACTCTAGGGGTCGCCGTTTGACAAAAACGGAATTCCTACTGAGTGCTGCTTTAACTGGAAACACTTCAGGAATGTCGAAGTCATCATCTGATTGGTTGAATTTTATCGGATTTCCGGGGGGCGCGAGTGTCGCGTTTATTTTCTGTCCGCCGGGAAACAAAGCGCAGACGTGTGATTGCGGAAGAAAAACTGTTGTGTTTACATGAGTGACAATGAGCATTTATCAAGATCAGCTAAACGTAGAATTCTCAAAAGTATGCGAGGTTCACGGGAAAGACTCTTGAAGTTTTCTTCTCCTTCTTTGATTTTCTATGCTGACTGACTTGTTGCACGCAGGTCTGTTGTTGTGGGGACATTTCCACGCACCGAAACGTGACGCTGAACGAAACGAACTGTAATTGGTTGTTTTACATGTCGGTCAAACGGCCTTATGGGCGGGCCTTGGCCAAAGAAAGCTGCTATGAATTCCAGACCTTCAGCCGTCAGTCTGAAGGTCTGCCTACGCGAAACTAGGTCTGTGGTGGCCTCGCAGGTTCGAGAAGGGCGCCGGGTTGTCTGGTCCGAACGTCCAGAACCTACATAGAATGTCATACGCACACACACAAATAACAGACACTAGCAAATAACAGCTCCCATCAAGGCTGAAGAGAGTCTGAGCTCCTTATTATCAGTTAAGTATACCAAAACATAATGCTAAAACATTCACTCGTTTGGGAGAAAAACAGATAACTGGCATTTACTCCCAAGGAAGGAAATATACTGGAAAGAATACATTTTAATACAACAATTAAAGTTCTGGTAACTTCCATCACATGCATTTAAGAAAATATAATTTCACAAGCACAAAGAATATAAAAATGAGTATGTGATAATGAATATATTTGATTATTGATTTTTATAAAGGAAGTATATAAGCATTCAAAAGGATTTATGATTATAGATGTATTTGAAGAGGCAAGGGATTTTGACCAACCCTTCAAACCCTTTGGTTAAGATTAAGCTTACTTAATCTTTTTCATTTCTTTAAATTTGTTTTGCCATGTTTGGGTAAATCAGTTGAGTCAGCAGACAAAAACTACTCCGTATTCTTCACATTATTTCAACAGCCACTAGGCTACTAGGGATGGCCCGATACCGATACTGGCATCGGGGATCGGGCCGATACTGTCCTAATATACTCGTACTCGTACTCATAAAAATTCGCCGATACCACGCACCGATACCACGTACATTTTGCAAAACGAAACTGGCCGCCGCGAGTGCTTTGTCGAGGTGAACTGAGGCATAGGAAAGTATAATGTCGGCGGTTTGGGCTCATTTCAAGATAAGGGATGATGACAACAGCAAGGCAGACTGTGAGTTATGTTCAGCTAAGGTGTCGAGAGGAGGGAAAGAAAGTACATCGTTTAACACCAGCAATCTAATTAAACATCTGAAGACGCATCATAGATCTGATGGCCGAGCGCGCGCGCGGGCGGTAACGCACTCACTCTGTGTGTGCGGGTGCGGGAGCATAAAACGATTCGCGGGACTCCCGCAAACTAGAAATATCTATGAATAAAACATAAAAACTAAAAGATTTTTATTCATCTCTTGCAGAAAAGCAACAAGAACAACTACAACAAAATAGAAACGATTTACAGGTCAGAGGTTCTATTCATAACATGGTTACAGCGTTGAGCGATGTAGCCAATCACAGACATATGTGTTGATTTCTGGAACGCAATGGCCAATCAGAAGCATTTAAGATAGACTTCCCTCACCGCTCAAAACGGACTTTTTTGTTCAGTGCTGAATTCTGTATGCTGGCAAATCCTCTAATTATAACAAACAAAGTGTGGATATTATGAAAGATTGATTGTGCAGTCAGCTTCATTGATAATAACAGAGATGTGTGAGATCACGATGAACTGTCAGCTTTTAGGATTTATTAAGGGAGCGCACTTTGCGCGCATTCAGTCATGCCAGACCATAAACGCAGTAGCCTGCTTGCTTTTATGTTAAATTAACAGTGGTTTGTATGTTAATACATTTATTATTTTACTAATTTTTATTTATTTTTAGACTTAAAACAAGCAGAGAAGAAAATAAAAACAGTCTTCTAACCTGTGTTCTAAAATAGTCGTCTTCTCTTCTGGGAGCCTATTACTTTTGCGGTAGAAATATCGGTATCGGTACTCGGTATCGGCAAGTACACAAATGTAAATACTCGTACTCGTATCGGTTTGAAAAAAAATGGTATCGGGCCATCCCTATAGGCTACTATTTTAATTCTCAAACTTTTTGATTATGTACCATAAGTTTGTATTGCAATTAAACTTATGTCAGATGACAAGGGAAAAACTGCTCTAAAGAGAACTAACGCCTCCCACCCACACATTCATTCTTTAAAATTATTTTGGTGGGTCTTGAGATTAGAGGTCGACCGATAGTGGATTTTACCGATACCGATATCTAGGTTTGACCACACATGGCGATAACCGATAATTCAACCGATATTTTTTTTATGGATACTGGATTAAAAACAAACATCATACTCACAATAAAACAGTGCTGAACTGAAATGTGCTCAATTAAATAAATATGAATATATTAAAACTTTAAACAGAAAATAATTTAAACAATAAAATATTACAGGTTTCGTTAGCTATAACCTAGAAACATATGTACATTTCATAGGTAACACTTTGCAAGTCCCATTTGTAAACAAGGATGTATTAACTAGCTTTCATGAACTATATGCATAATGCAATATACCTTTTTACTGAATGTATTAATATGAGCAACACAATTGTACCTTTATCATTCATGTTAGTTCATTCATAGTACATTAACTAAGGTAATAAAAGATAAAATAAGAATTAAAACTCCATTTCAAATGCATTAGTAAATGTTGAAATTAACAAACTACCATAACAATGAATAATTCTTCTACAACTTGTATTAACCTTAGTTAATGCTAAAAATGGAATGGTATTGTAAAGTGTTACCATTTCATATGATTCCAAAGAGTCGTGCTTAAAGATGGCCATTAAAATGTAATAAAGACCTGTATTATGTATACGTAATATAGCCTATAGCCTCTCACTTTATTTGCTTCTATATTTTAGAACACTTGATGATTATCTAATCAAAATAACAAGATCTATTGTAGTGATTAAAAAGATCTTAAATCGAACGCGTTTCTGATTAGTTTACGTTTCTGACTGCATGAACATATCAATGTTGAGAAAGCAATCACGTCACTAGTTTTAAATATGCAACTTCGTCGGCTAATGAATGCATAAAAGTGATCAGCCGGATAAAAAGAATGCAAATAGATGGTAACAATTGCGCCATAAAACATTTGGGTCAGGTCTGCGTGTGTTTTTGTCACATTGCATTAACGGTTGACTGAGGTAATGTTAGAGTCCTCACAGCCTCGACGGCAAACTACTGTTCTTTCTCTGCTGATGCAGCATCTAGTCAACAAATTAATTACTTTGTAATGATATGGCAATATGTACTTTAGTGTTATGTATTCATACCGTTTCGCTGTCGGTGTTTTAAATGTCAGCGCTCTTGCTGCGTGTTCTCTCCGTGCTGCGCGCTGCCTCACGTGTTAACGTAAACAACTCAGCCAGTGATAGTTTGTTATTTGTCCTCTAGAGGCCGCTCTCGCTCTGTATAATGCCAGCAGTCTCTTCTGTTCTGAGCGCTCTCCTGCTGTGTAATGACCGCGCGCACTTCTCAGCCGCTCCAGCAACGGACGCAACCCGGAAAAACTATCGGTGTGGATTTTTGCCGATAACGATAGTTCCACCAAACAACTATCGGTGCCGATTGATCGGCAAAACCGATGAATCGGTCGACCTCTACTTGAGATAGATTATTCTTGTCTACGTGGGTCCTGGAATGGAAAAGTTTGGGAACCCCTGCCCTAGATGAGGAAGCTGATGTCTCTGAGAAGCAACAAGAAGTCGATTTTGTTTAACAGGATGAGCAACAAGTTAGCGTTGAGGAAAAGGATGAGCTTCGACCCGGCCTCACATTAGACAAATCCATGCAGCCGCCTGACATTGGACAGGAGATCTTTTCGTACAGTGAGGGAATATTTAGTACCGCACCTGCACAAGGACAAAAGCCTGTTGGATTTTTCAAAATCCCAAAGCTGGAAGCCATGGTGTTCCCTGTTCAATTCCCCACTGGACAGAATTCTATTGACGAGGAAAGACAAATTTCATTATCTCCAAGTATGTATTTCAACGCGAGATTGTTCAGCGTGGACACGCGTTTTGCAAAAGATCAGAGTTATCTTTTCTTTGCACAGTTTGTAACAGACACGCAACTGGCTAGAAACACCATAGCCGCGTTTCCACTGCCGGGCTAGGGCCGGGCCAGAGCTAACAGCGAGCCGAGCCAGTGGCCTCAAGCACCGGGCTTGCGTTTCCACTGCCTTTCTGGATCAGACGTCATACAACCCAACCCATTTCAGCGGGTATTATGAATTTATTCATTTTTTAAGTTAGGAAGATAGCATGTATATTAACTCAACGGCCATGGCTGCAGCCTGCAATAGTGTCCAGATTGTCTCGCGAGTCGCCACTAACAGAGGGACGGTGACCCAGCACACCGTCCATCAAGTCGAACCATGGAATTTGGAAAGTTCCTTCTCTGAGCTCCGCTTTGTCCATTGTGCGTTTGAATCGCCTTGTACAATACGTTACTGCGCCCGCAACTTTTTTTTCCTGAACTTGAAGCGTTGCTCGCTGAATGCTTAGCTTAGAAAGTTCAGCATCGATGTATTTTATAACGTCTTCGTTTCTTCACACGCCGTCAAATTGACGTTGTACCCTTTCTTCTGCCCAAAATGCTCAGAAGAGCTTTGCTATCTTCGACAGACCAGTAACGTTACAGACGATTCACCATTTCGAGCAGCGAATATTTTTTGCGCGATATAAAAAAGTGAAATGTGCATCTTGCTTCAGATCATAACGTTCCGTAACACCGATAAACTCCGCCTTTTACCTTGAGCATGCCTCTAGCCCGAGCTGGCCCGCTTTGGCCCAAGGTATTCGACGGGCCAGAAATCCTGGCCTTTGGCCCTGAGTAAGCCCCGATCAAGCCCCGGAAGTGACAGTGGAAACGCGACTGGCTCTGGCACGCACTAGTACGGCCCTGGCCCGGCAGTGGAAACGCGGCTCATGTCTATCCAGTTGCGAAAAGGCAAACCTTTCACAAGAGATGGCCGGAAAATATCGAACAGACTGCTTCAAGACAACCGGGAGATTGAAAGAATGGTATACAACAGAGATGCCACACGGTTCATGCAACCACTGAGAGTCTCTTCATCGCATTGGGAGAAAACTTTGAGAGATCTACAGGCTATGTTAAGACGGTTAGGAACCTCTATGTTTTTTTGCACATTCAGCGCAGCCGAAATGAGATGGCCTGAAGTAATAACAGCAACCAAGACCCAGCAAGGTGAACACGTCGACTTTTCTGAGCTTGACTAGATGACAAAGTGTGAAATCCTCCGAAGCAACCCTGTCACTGTCATGCGCATGTTTGAGAAACAGGTGGATGCGCTAATGACTCATCTGCTTTTATCGCCTGCTCAACCCATTGGTAAAGTTGAGGACTACTTTTACAGAGTGGATTTTCAAGCTAGAGGAAGCCCACATATCCATCTTCTTGTTTGAATAAAGGACGCACCCAATTTTGAAAGGGACTGGTGATAAGGATGTTTGTGACTCAGTTGCCCAATTCCTCGGCTGATCCTGAGCTTCACCAAATCGTCACAGAGGTTCAGCCTCACAGCAGGAACCACTCAAAGTCATATAAGAAGGAAAATTTATTGTGTCAGTGTTTAGCATAGTGTTGTACCAGTGTTTAGCACCACGATCACTCGGCCGCGACCACAGTGTCCTGAAGAAGAGGATGACACGGACACTTCTCCATCTGGAAGCTGCATGTTTGCGTCTAAAACCACACAACCACAGCGTCCTGAAGAAGAGCATGAGAAAGGCCAAAAGCAAGAGGACAGAGGGAAGTTGAGACGGGAGGCTGCTCAAAAGCCAATGAGCGAAGCTAGGACAAAACTCAAGTCAGTGTGGGATCTGTTGAACAACCCCCAAGCCTCCTTTGACAGCCTGTCAGAGCTACTGACAAAGTGTAAGTTGTCCATCGATGACTACAATGAGAACATCGAAGCATTGTCCAATGCCAACGTGATTCTGCTGAAGCGTGTTCCAAAGGAGTCTTGGGTGAATGGATATACTCCCGATTTATTAAGTTCACGGAACGCTAATATGGACATTCAGTTAATTCTTGACGCATTTAGCTGGGTTATATATATGCTTTCATATATTTTCAAACCGGAGCATGAAATGGGCGATTTACTTTAGAATAGGGGTGTAACGGTTCACAAAATTCACGGTTCGGTTCGATACGATACAGTGGTGTCACGGTTCGGTACATTTTCGATACAGCAAAAAGAAAGAAATGCCAGAGAAATGTCCTATTTATTAAAAGAAAAAATATTTTAAAATAAGTTTGAATTTTCCTACATCTTGAAACGTTCAGGTTTATAAATGAAGGATGAACAAATAATGTTTTGGTCATCACATTAAAAATAACATTTAAATATAGGCCTATATTTATTTATATATATATATATATATATATATATATATATATATATATATATATATATATATATATATATATATATATATATATAATATTTAGATAATATTTGAGTGCTGGAAAAAGATGTGTTTAGTACTTGAAAGCATTTCACTATTCCAGCCAAACTTCCATGGTTACAGTGAGTGTTACTATATTAAATCCATGTCGAATGTTGCTGATCTGTGGACTTAAAGCCTATAACTAAATAATTCATGGCACAGCGCTGTTTAATCTAATAGAGATCTACGGTTAATAACGGAGAAATGTGAATGCTTCTCACTAGATCTCGCAGCGATGTTATTACTTCAGTGCCAAATTCAAATGTTTTCTTCACTGGATCTCTTAGCGCTGTGTAGTAACAATGTCGCTTGATCAAGATCGGCACGCGCTACACTGATATTGATGGTCCGAACTGATAAACAGTCCGTGAAGCACAATATAATGAGTAGCGCAGTTTCGTTCTGCTTTCATTACGTTTGCCATTTGATGTTGCGCAACGTTGTGGTGGTCACGCCGTCGCGGATTTGGTCGGCAGGAAAAATGGTCCAAGGAATCGTTCGGTTTGTATGCGTACCGAACCGGAAGCCTCGTACCGGAACGGTTCAATACGAATACATGTACCGTTACACCCCTACTTTAGAACGTAATCAGGAGTGTGCGTGAGACGAACATTATCGAGGAAGATGAAATGAAGCAGATAATGCAAGCCTACTCCAAACACAGGCAGGTTAGCGCTCAGGAGTCTGTGGCACGAACATGCAGCTTACCGTTGAAGAAGTGTTCACAAAGCGCAGTGTTTATACCGACGGATGGTAACGCGCTAAAGATGAGTCTTCCCTTTAGTGTCCTACACAATAAAGATCCTGATTCCGAGGATGTCTGAATGTCAGGTATAATAAATAAATACAGAGCAAGGCCTCAAACGCGTGACTTTGAAAAGATGTGTCTGGCAACGGTATGTTTTTTTTTTTCCAGAAAAGAACGTCTGGGAAGGCTGCAGCTATTAGGTATGCACGAGGAAAAAAAAACGAAAGGTTTTATAGTAGATTACTTAAGCTTTATATGCCACATCGGATCAACGAGCAGCTAAAACCTCCTAGACTTCCAACATATGAGACGTTTTACAAAAGTGCATCTGTGGAACTACCTACTCACACTGGCTTGCTGATGCCTGTCCATGCCATAGTGCAAGCACACAAGGAAATATAAAAATAAAAAAAACAGCGATGAAGTGGATAAGGCATTCGATCAGCTGCAACAGCAAGGGCCATCTGAGAACACATGGACCGCTTTTGCACCTGAAATGGAAGTGGAATCGTTTGGAGTGCGTTGCAGACAGGCAAGACATCAATCCGGATGATGAGAAAGATGATGTACAAGAATATCAGATTCTTGAACATGGGCCACGAATAGAGGCACCACAGATGACCATTGAATTTGTTAGGAAGTCTAAATGAGACGCAGGCAGCCATATTCTACACTGTCTGCCAGTGGTGTCAGAAGCGTGTGTGGGGTCATAATCCAGAACAGTTTTTCTACTTCGTGTCAGGTGGTGCTGGTTGTGGCAAATCACACGTCATCAAGTGCGTATACAATGAAGCGAACAAGATTCTGCGACAACTGCCTCGACTACGTGAGGAAGGGGATCTCTCCGTGCCTACGGTGCTCTTGAGTGTGTTTACTGGAACGGCAGGGTTTCCGGTAAAACACTGCATTCTATCTTAAAACTTCCAAGGAAACTGAAGCCACCATATCAAGGACTTGAAAATGCCCTAGATAAACTACAAGCAAGACTACGCGACATGGAGATTCTTATCATCGATGAAGTGTCCATGATTTCGAAGGATATTTTTGCCTACATGAACTGGAGATTTCAGCAAATCAAAGTGGGCGACTTTATCAACTGCCACCTCTGGGTAAAGCCAAACCACTCTGTGTGTAAGAAGAGGATGTTTTGGACTTCTGGAAAGACCATTTCCAAATGATTACCCTGTCTGAATGATTACCCTGTCCGAGATCGTGCGTCAGAAAGAAGACCTGGCTTTTGCCCAACTTTTAAACCTTGCGGAAGAAGATAGAGCTTTGTCACTCCAGGCTGTGAAGGACCCCAAAGACTGCCCGTGTGATGCCCTGCACATATTTGCCACCAACAAAGAAGTTCACAGACACAATACTGAAACAATCCACGCTCTTCACACTGACATCATAACCATCGGGTTACCAATAGGCAGTAACTAACCACATGATTAATATTTGGTTGCTAATCACCATTTACAAAATCATAAGTAACACCTTATGTGATCATGATCATGAGATCAGTGATCATGGCATTTATTTTGTATGATTTACAATTACTTATAGCCATCTACTTGTTATCCTGTGCTTTGGTTACATTCTGATGGCATTATTAATATATTAGACATGACAAAATAGCTCCATAGCGGTAAAGAGTATTGGTAGGCTACACATGGCGTAAGAACTCGAGTGGAATAACACTTGCAAAGCGTGCGTTCAAAATTATCACGGTAAAACAGATCCTCGAGCACATGAGACCCGGGGACTGGTTTGTAGCGGTGGTCCTGAAAGAAGCATACACTTTCACATTCAAACAGCCTTTTTATCACAGGTACTTCCTGAGATTCGTGTTCGAAGATGTCGAGCTCCTCGTACGTTCACAAAAACGAGAATACTTTTTGTGCGAAAAAACAAACAAAAATAACGACTTTATTCGACTATTCCTTTTCTTCCTTGTAGGCCTGAAACGAGACTTCAAGAGATTTCCATAGTCGAATAAAGTCGTTATTTTTGTTTTATTTCCGCACAAAAAGTATTCTCGTCACTTGATAAACTTATAGTTGAGCCACTGTTGTGACATGGAATATTTAAACATTTTCTTCATTGACTTTCTGGGCCGTCAGGTTTCATTCCCTTAGGGAGCCTATGGAGGAGTGATCCAGCTGTCACATTTAATCAAAAATATCTTCATTTGTGTTCCGAAGACGAACGAAGGTCTTACGGGGTTGGTACAGCATGGGGGTGAGTAATTAATGACTTAATTTTCATTTTTGGGTGAACTAACCCTTTAATGTACTTGCAAGACATGGAGGCCCCGGCGCGATCACTTGCATTAACGAACGATAACGAAACAACTTTAAATTATCTGTCATTTTTGGTCATACAAAAATAGTCAGAGTAATAGATCATTAAAAACTGTAAATAGTTTACTTTTATTTCTGTTAACTCAAAATAACAACAATATGTTGTGCTTTTGTAAAATAAAGAAAACTATCATATCAGTCTCTGTGAACTGGAACGTGTCACAAATATGAACCGAAACTCAGCGTATGCTTGCCTCACAGACATGAGAAATGTCTATAGACAGCATGAAATGTCTACTTTTAAACAAACCAATTCATATCGAAATCATGTAATTCCTGATTATGTAATCCATATATGAAAGTTACATTTCTCTCTAAAGGCGCATCCACTTTAAGTCAGCATCAACATCTTTGCAGCCGATATGGACTCAGAAAACACAAGTTTATTAATAAATAATTAAAAAGACACATTCATAATCATAATCTGCGAGCTTTATGCGCTGAATAAATTTATGCCTAAAGGCTTATTATGGTTTACTATATTAATCAGGGATGTGAATGTGCGAGTGAAAAAAAGCAGGAATTTTTTTTAAGACCCAGCGTAAAGCACTTTTTACTTTTTAAACACCTGAATCAGCCATGTACTGCACGAACTACCAGCAACTGTGATGAGTGACACACATGGAAATATATTTAACAGCTATAATTTATTTCTAGTAATACAAAACAGGACGTCTTAACTTATCTTTGGGGAAAATGTAAGGGCGATAACGGTTCTGTAAAGAAAACAACTGTGTTTCCAATACCGATCAATCTCATTCAGTAAATACAATTCCACTCAAACTTCTACAATAGGAATAGGCAACAAAACGTTTTTTTTGTGTTTTGGTAAACTGCACATCATATTCTGGCTACACAGATAAAACAACCTAAGAACCATTTATGAATTATATTAATGCTTTTTACGCATTAGAAAATGAAGACTACACAATCTTATCAGCATGATGAATTATATTAACTGGAATAAACTGTACACAGAAAGAGAGCAGAGAATGTGACCGATCGAGCTTTGCGTGCTCTTTATACGCATAAATGACCTTTTACGTGCATCCAATAAGCAATTTAGCGCCGTAGGCTACACATGATACGCACTTTTTTGCCTACCAGATGCACGTATTACTTTTGCGTATAAAAGCACTCGTGCTATAGGCCGTGATACGCAGTGCCAGGAACGATCGTTGAGGCTGTCCATAGCTTGGGTCTAGCGCGAGTTTAAGCACGCACAAACCTCCCGTTAAAAATCACAGAAACGTGCGACATGAATCTCTTACATCGAATCTGCACTTTGTTGTTTTAAGTATTGTAGTTTGTTTAACTAATATTATCACTTAAACATATTCTATTATATAAATATTTTGAAACAAATTACAATGACTTTCCCAAAACTTCCAAACACCCCGCACCACCCCCGATTTTATTTTTATTACTGATCTGCATGATTCACGTGGGTCATGATTTTAGGCTGAAATAACCGGAATTACGGATTAATCCAGAAGAATCACATCCCTGATTAATGTAATAGGCCAAACGTGATTAGTCAACTAATAGCTTAAATGAATGACTAGTCAACTAGAAAAATCTTTAGTGGGGGGAAGCTCTATTAAATACCCACTAGAGGTCTCTGTTAAAGTTTTTAAAACATTTTATACACATTTCCATAGTCTGATAAATTCCGCTTTCAGAACTGTCACGTCCGTAACACTGATTTTTCTTCCGAAAAAAGAAAGTTATGTTCTGTGATGAGCCAACCCTTTTCCATTCGGTAGATATAGTTGCTTCTGATTTGTACAGTGTAATTCACAGAAAGTCTACAAAATATGTTGTCTCCCAAAATATGTTGTCTTTTTTTGTCACTTCCGTAACGCATGTATTTCCCCCATCTAAAACATAAAACACATTTATAGACCGATATTTTTCTGATGTCTGGCCTTTTCAGGGGCTTAGAAAAATATAAACAGATGATTCAATATATAGGTAATGACATTCTATGAGAAATTATATTTCAAGTTTTAACTGAAAATGTCTCGTCCATGACGCTGGAATTGCTCAAACCCTTAATCAAAAACCCAGTTTGACCGAGGAGAAATGGTAAATTATAGAAAGACCTCATATCTGCATTTATATCTAAAATAGTAGAAAAATATTATCCTCTCACCTACGTAAATTTTTTCATAGAAACTGTATTTGTGAAAGATATCAGTCAGGATTTCAGCCTTGTTGTTTATGTTTATTAAAGTTACAAACAAATAACCTAGATTTGGCATCTAATCATGGCTACATCTTTCTTTGATTACTTTTAGGTCTTTCTGTGACAGACATTCACTTGGATAGCCTGAGATTTATGTTGAAATTTGTGGACAAGCATTAGCATGGTTTGTGACCCATCTATCCGACTGCTACCACTGTTTGTGTGTAGATGAAGAGACATCTCATGAAACACAAGTATGGTGTGACACAGGGCTCAGTATTGGGTCCTCTGCTTTTCCCCTTGTACATGCCTCCCCTAAGAGTCCAGTGTTTCCGCTACATTCATTCTGCCGTGGCGCGCCGCCACACCTAAAATCATCCCGCCATGGCTGCAGCTTCTCAGTGAGGTCCGATATTGTGCATACTATTGTGTTATTGTTAAGCTAAAGGCATAAAAAAACATTGTAAAGCACCATAAAGTTTTCGCACTATATTCCAAGACTCCTAAAGTCATTCAATAGCATAATGTGAGGTAAAAATTAATATTTAAGTCGTTAAGTTAAAGATCATGGAAACTCATCTCTCCTCAGTCACTCTCCATTCAGCATTCAAACAGCGCATCGCGTCCAGTCATGGGCGTCAGTTTGGTTTGAAATGTGCTGGGGACAGAGACGTATTCGGAAGTGCATTTTCAAAAGTGCTGGGTACAATGAATGACATTATTTTTTTCTCTCTCTTTCGCGCAGATCATGTTTTGAAAGACGATGTAACGTTACTGTCGCTTAATGTAAATAAATAAAAATGTATACAAACATGTGATGATGTCTGACTCGTTTTATGTTGAACTTGAAAGCCTTAGGTTTTTAAAAAGCATTAGACATACGAGTAGCCTATGACCCACTATTCTGCTTCATAAGATAAGTAACATTGACAATATGACATGACGTGGTTTAATGTAAACAATGATTACCAAATTTCTCTCTCATATTGCTCCTCATAACAACTGAAAACTGTCCAAAAAAAATCGCCAATTGACAACACAACTTCTGCGTTCTGCACTACAATTTTGCCAAGATTGAAAAAGCAAAAATATGTGTCGCACAGATGAACGATGATCACACCATGATCTGACACTGCATCCATCCAATCGTATCACCATTTTACTGCGGTCAAGTGGGCCGCGCGTTGAAAATACACGGTCAAGCCAGCCGCACATTTTTTTAGTATGCGCGTCTATTCGTGTACTTACGGTATGGGTGCTGGAAGCGGGCAAAATTGTTTTTAAGACTCTATTTTCCGCTATTTTACATTTTATTAGGACACAAATAATACATTTTCATTATTTTTTTTTAAAAGCATGACTGTTTTATTATTATTTTAAAATGTGTAGGCCTATGAGTTACATTAGTTATTACATAATATATTCATGTTCATAGTAATGTCAATTAACATTAATAATTTTTACATTTTTATTGTTAATTTTAATGTTTTTTAGACACTATTTTCTGCTATAATATATATATTATACATTATTGTACTTTATTTATTAACTTTAATGAAATGTAATATTAATGTTAATTATCATACATTTATATTGTATTTTTATTGTTGATTTTAATGTTTTTATATATAAAGTATACATTAATTATTATACATAATGTATTTTTATTTATTTTCTTATATTTTTTATGTTAATGTAAATGGAAAATATTTGGCAAATAAATACAACAGGCTTTTGGTGGCTTTTAATCTGTCAATTATAATTGAATTGCATCTATATAAGCTATAAACACCTTTATACAATCTATGAAATATACATTCATACCTGAAGTATCAAATATGATACTGAAAACACACACACACACACACACGCACGCACACACAAATACATTTTATATATAATGGGAGTTTTGCCATTTTACTTCAGCTTGTAGCACTTACATCATGTCCCATATTCAAACACTCATAAAAAGTGTTCCTTCATAGGTTTGCTCATTCTTTCATTTGATTCCTGTTCAGAGTGACTCTGGCTATTACTGTAATTATTTTCAAGTCATTTTACTGTATAGTTTTGGAGAAAAGTAAAGGCAAACTCACCCCAATCATCAGAGTGCATTCTATCACTTACACCATGTCACATGTTCAAACACTCATAAAAAGTGTTCCCTCATAGGTTTGCTCATTCTCTCATTTGATTACAGGTCTGAGTGACCCTGGCTATACTGTATTTATTATCAAGTCATTTTACTGTATAGTTTTGGAGAAAAGTAAAGGGAAACACCCCAAACATCAAAGTGCTTTCTATCACTTAACACCATATCCCATTTTCAAACACTCATAAAAAGTGTTCCTCCATAGGTTTGCTCATTCTCTAATTTGATTACTGTTCAGAGTGACCCTGGCTATAACTGTAATTATTTTCAAGTCATTTTACTGTATAGTTTTCGAGAAAAGTAAAGGCAAACACTTTCTTGCATTTACACCATGTCCTATATTCAAACACTCATAAAAAGCGTTCCTTCATAGATTTGCTTATTCTTACATTTGATTACTGTTCAGACTGGCCCTGGCTATTACTGTATTTATTATCAAGTAATTTTACTGTATAGTTTTCGAGAAAAGTAAAGGCAAACACCCCAAACATCAAAGTGCTTTCTGTCACTTAACACCGTATCCCATTTTCAAACACTCATAAAAAGTGTTCCTTCATAGGTTTGCTCATTCGTTCAATTGATTACTGTTCAGACTGACCCTTGCTATTGCTGTAATTATTTTCAGGTAATTTTACTGTATACTTTTGGAAAAAAGTAAAGACAAACACCCCTAACACTTTCTAGCATTTACACCATGTCCCATTTTCAAACACTCATAAAAAGTGTTCCTTCATAGGTTTGCTCATTCTTTTTATTGATTCCTGTTCAGAGTGACTCTGACTATTACTGTAATTATTTTCAAGTAATTTTACGGTATAGTTTTGGAGAAAAGTAAAGGCAAACACCCCAAACACCAAACGGCATTCTAGCATTTACACCATGTCACATGTTCAAAAACTCATAAAAAAAATGTTCCTTCATAGGTTTGCTCATTCTTTTTATTGAGTCCTGTTCAGAGTGACCCTGGCTATTACTGTAATTATTTTCAAGTCATTTTACTGTATCGTTTTCGAGAAAAGTAAAGGCAAACACCCCAAACATCAAACTGCATTCTAGCACTTAAACCATGTCCCATGTTCAAACACTCATAAAAAACTGTTCCTTCATAGGTTTGCTCATTCGTTCAATTGATTTCTGTTCAGAGTCACCCTGACTATTACTGTAATTATTTTCAAGTCATTTTACTGTATAGTTTTGGAGAAAAGTAAAGGCAAACTCACCCCAATCATCAAAGTGCATTCTATCACTTACACCATGTCACATGTTCAAACACTCATAAAAAGTGTCCCTTCATAGGTTTGCTCATTCGTTCAATTGATTACTGTTCAAAGTGACCCTGGCTATTACTGTAATTATTTTCAAGTAATTTTACTGTATAGTTTTGGAGAAAAGTAAAGGCAAACTCACCCCAATCATCAGAGTGCATTCTATCACTTGCACCAGTGTTTTTCAACCCTGCTCCTGAAGGACCCCCAACACTGCACATTTTCTTTGTCTCCCTAATCAAACACACCTGATTCAACTCATCAGCTCATTATCACCATGTGATGAGGGGTCAGTGTGAACAGGAATCAATAAAAAGAATGAGCAAACCTATGAAGGAACACTTTTTATGACTGTTTAAAAATGGGACATGGTGTAAGTGCTAGAATGCAGTTTGATGATTGGGGTGAGTTTGCCTTTACTATTCTCCAAAACTATACAGTAAAATGACTAGACAATAATTACAGTAATATTCAGAGTCGCTCTGAACAGGAATATATTGAGAGAATGAGCAAACCTATGAACGAACACTTTTTATGAGTGTTTGAAAATGGGACATGGTGTAAGTGATAGAATGCACTCTGATGATTGAGGTGAGTTTGCCTTTACTTTTCTCCAAAACTATACAGTAAAATTACTTGACAATAATTACAGTAATAGTCAGAGTCAGTCTGAACAGGAATATATTGAAAGAATGAGCAAACCTATGAACGAACACTTTTTATGAGTGTTTGAAAATGGGACATGGTGTAAGTGATAGAAAGCACTTTGATGTTTGGGGTGAGTTTGCCTTTACTTTTCTCCAATACTATACAGTAAAATGGCTTGATGATAAATACAGTAATAGTCAGGGTCACTCAGACCTGTAATCAAATGCAAGAATGAGCAAACCTATGAGGGAACACTTTTAATGAGTGTTTGAAAATGGGACATGGTGTAAGTGATAGAATGCACTCTGATGATTGGGGTGATTTTGCCTTTACTTTTCTCCAAAACTATACAGTAAAATTACTTGAAAATAATTACAGTAATAGCCAGGGTCAGTCTGAACATGAATCAATAAAAAGAATGAGCAAACCTATGAAGGAACACTTTTTATGACGGTTTAAAAATGGGACATGGTGTAAGTGCTAGAATGCAGTTTGATGATTGGGGTGAGTTTGCCTTTACTTTTCTCCAAAACCATACAGTAAAATGACTAGAAAATAATTACAGTAATATTCAGAGTCGCTCTGAACAGGAATATATTGAGAGAATGAGCAAACCTATGAAGGAACACTTTTTATTAGTGTTTGAAAATGGGACATGGTGTAAGTGATAGAAAGAACTTTGATGTTTGGGGTGAGTTTGCCTTTACTTTTCTCCAATACTATACAGTAAAATGGCTTGATGATAAATACAGTAATAGTCAGGGTCACTCAGACCTGTAATCAAATGCAAGAATGAGCAAACCTATGAGGGAACACTTTTAATGAGTGTTTGAAAATGGGACATGGTGTAAGTGATAGAATGCACTTTGATGGATGGGGTTGAGTTTGCCTTTACTTTTCTCCAAAACTATACAGTAAAATTACTTGAAAATAATTACAGTAATAGTCGGAGTCACTCTGAACAGGAATATATTGAAAGAATAAGCAAACCTATGAACGAACACTTTTTATGAGTGTTTGAACATGTGACATGGTGTAAGTGATAGAATGCACTTTGATGATTGGGGTGAGTTTTCCTTTACTCTTCTCCCAAACTATACAGTAAAATGACTTGAAAATAATTACAGTAATAGTCAGAGTCACTCTGAACAGGAATATATTGAAAGAATGAGCAAACCTATGAACGAACACTTTTTATGAGTGTTTGAAAATGGGACATGGTGTTAGTGATAGAATGCACTTTGATGATTAGGGTGAGTTTGTCTTTACTTTTCTCCAAAACTATACAGTAAAATTACTTGACAATAATTACAGTAATAGTCAGAGTCAGTCTGAACAGGAATATATTGAAAGAATGAGCAAACCTATGAACGAACACTTTTTATGAGTGTTTGAAAATGTGACATGGTGCAAATGATAGAATGCACTTTGATGATTGGGGTGAGTTTGCCTGTACTTTTCTCCAAAACTATACAGTAAAATTACTTGACAATAATTACAGTAATAGTCAGAGTCACTCTGAACATTAATCAAATGTAACAATGGGCAAACCTATGAAGGAACACTTTTTATGAGTGTTTGAAAATGGGACATGGTGTAAGTGATAGAATGCACTTTGATGTGTGGGGTGAGTTTGCCTTTTCTCCAAAACTATACAGTAATATAACATACTTGTATATATAAATTGTGTGTATGTGTGTGCGTGTGTTTTAAATATCATTTGTGTTTCATTCATCAGGTATGCAAGCATATTTCATAGATCAGGTTTTTATTGTTCATATATGCAATTCATGGATAATTGACAGATTAAAGCCACCAAAAGCCTGTCGTATCATATTTGTCATTTACATTAACATGAAAAATGTAAGTAAATAAATAAATAAACATTTATACATGATGTAAAATAATTAAATGTATACTTTATATACACAAACATTTAAAATCAACAATACAAATGTAAAAGAAATGTATGATAATTAACATCAATATTACAGATTTCATTAGCATTAATAAATATATTACAATAATTAATGTATACTATATATATAAACATTCAAATTAAAAATAAGTAAATAAACATTAATAAAAATAAAAATGTAAAAATATTAAGGATGTATGATAATTAAAATGAATATGAACATGAATAAATTATGTAATAATTAATGTTAATCATATTTAGGCATACAAACATTAAAATAGTAAAAAAAAAAATATATTATTTGTGTCCTAATAAGATGGAAAATAGCAGAAAATAGTCTAAAAATCAAGTTTGACCTCTTTCAGCACCCATACCGTAAGTACACGATTAGACGCGCATACTAAAAAAAATGTGCGGCTGGCTTGACCGTGTATTTTCAACACGCGGCCCACTTGACCGCAGTACCATTTTGACCAAAACTTGAAAGCACCCCGCCTCCATCATCATCCTCATCACAACTATTCCAGAATTCAGCAATAGATTCAAGCAATAATTAAACAAGATACTGACTACTCCACGATCATCTCCGACTCCACCAATGCTTGCTGTACGAACGCAAACCGTAACTAAGTTAGCTGAGTAAGTTGGTGGCTAAGGCAAGGCTAACATGATGTATTGCAAGAGAAGAGTTAAAACAGCTGATCCGTTGTGTACAAATGCACAAGACTATAGCCACAATACCAGCAAAACTTAAGTAATAAACATTGTTTTAACTTTCCACTGTTTATAGGAAAATGCAAGTAATCGCGTCGGCGCCTCCATGTCCACACTCCGCACAAACACTTGGATATGCGCCTAACAACAGTGAACATATATATCTAGGTTTACGTTAGAGAGCGAGCGTTTAGACGGATAAGTCCTTTTCACGTTTAACAAATCAAATCATGCATTGTAATTTGTCTACATACCTGCGAGTAAGCGCTGCTCCAGTTTGAAAAAGGCGAGACGGTAAAAGCATGACGTTAGCCAGCGATCGCGTAGCGAGAGAGGGGGGTCTGGGATGCAGAGATATTTGCTGCGTCTTTATATTAACATTCCTGATTGTTTGAATGATCAGCCCTCGGGAGCCCCCTTAAAATGCGGAACCTTGGCCGGAAATTCTCTGCCTCGGCTCATCCCAGCAGACTATGTAGTTCCCGCTCGTTCACTGTCCATGCTAAGCTGTCAGTGTCAGCTCATTTAAAAAATAAAGGAGTTTAAACAACAAAACACATCCACTTGCATATATTTGACAATCGGAATATCAGATATGTCATGCTATAGCAAACAAATTTGTGAATATTTTGAATAAAAAGGGAAAATGACAAAAGCAGATCATTCATTATTCAGTGCTGTTGTGGCTGCGGTGTCTCACGTGACAAGCGATGACACGTCACCATGGAAACCAGAGTGCAACATTTCTAAATAACGGTCGCCTAGAAATATTCACACTGGGTGGTCAGCCAGAATATTTTAAACTTGTGTGAAAGCCAAGGGTTAAATAAAGAAGCGCGATAGTCAGCGAGAATAAAACCAGCATCCAGCATCATGCCAAAAAAAAGTGGTGGGTACAAAATGACTCATCACGAAATCTGGTGGGTACGCGTCCCCACCGTCCCCACCGAAATCGACGCCCCTGCGTCCAGTTACGACAGTAACACGATGACACTCTCTTCAAGATCAATGTTCCCATTATTATACTTTATTTGTAGATAAAGGTCTATGGTTTGCATAAAATGACTTTATCTTACTGGAGTTTATAGTGCTTTCTAAATCATATTCCTTTCTCCCGGGTGTCTGTTTAATTAACGTTACAGCACTGGAGTAGAGAGCGCTATGAATTGTTCTTCATGCGCACTGAAACTGAAATTTAAAACGGTTAAAAGAAAAGGCTCATATAATACATTAAGCATAGATAGATATAATCTCTTCGCTTTGTGCTTTGAACTTTTCAATGCGAAGCGCTGCGACTTCACGTTGCTTCAAGTGCATCATTCTGCGCACGGGATGCGCATAATCGCTTTGCCGCTCTTGTTGGAGCCTTTCATGTTATAATGCTTAGGGGGAGGTTTAAACACCTGGGGTAAGGGGGTGTGGTCAATGGGAATATCACTCATGGGCCACGCCCCCTCCCACTGGCGAAATGGGCCTGCCACCACGGCTGGAAAAAATCCAAGAGGAAACACTGGAGTCATTATAATTAGATTTCACTACATTAGCAATGATACTCAGATTTATATTTCCCCACAACCTGAAAAAAAAAACTACACTGCTCTCAGCTGAAGTCAGCAGAGTGTATTAGAGATATCAAACTTGGGAAGACTAGTCATTTTCTTGCACTATATGAACTGTAAGATACTTGAATAACAGGAGGAGACATTGTAACTTTTACTGAACTCAAAACAGCACAGAACAGACATCTTCACTCTTAATGGATTTCGGACAATCGTCAACCGAACCACAGGCTCTACTCGTCAGCACAATGGTGACCCCAAAAACTCAGACATACCAGAAAACCTTTTAAATATGAACAGATCTCCCACTATATTAATGTTGAACAAAGCACATTAAATAACACTTAATTTTAACATTTCCCCTCCTTTAACAGTCAGAAGCAAAGCATGCTGGGAAGTAGAAATCTGTTATAACTCATTCCGTGAATGTGTGTGTGTGTGTGTGTGTGTGTGTGTGTGTGTGTGTGTGTGTGTGTGTGAGAGAGAGAACTTGCATTCACATTTAAATATGGGAAGATGTATGTGCAATTTATGTACACAAAAGGATACAACTTTGTGAATATTACATGTAATGCTATTTTTGTCATCATTTATAAACATTTTATATGTATTAATATATAGCCATACATGGTCAAAGTATATATTGCAGTGTATTGAAAAATGTAAGCATTAGTTTACCATATATGGAAACGTATTATGTAATATATCGCATTATATTTTGCAGTATATTTCTATATATTTTTGTTTCGTAAGGGGAGCCGCGGCTGTTGTGATGTAAAAATTATTCTCGCATAATACGAGCATGTTAAGGGAAAAAAAGATGCATGGTCCTTTTAAATGAAGTGGAGATCATGCAGCTTTGAGAATGAAACCAACCTGTTTGTTCCTCCGTATCTTCATGTTTCACACTGAATGTTTCTTCAATCTTCATATCTTCACTCTCCTCTTTAATAAACGCCATCTTTGTTTTTTCCTCAGTATCTTCTTGTTTCATTCTTAATGTTTCTTCAATCTTCATTTCTTCTCTCTCCTCTTTAAGAAATGCCATCTTTATTATAGTGTCACACGGATCTCGGTCGGTGTGTTGTTTTTTCTGTGTTTAGACAATTTGTTAAGTTTAAGATGAGAATAATTAACAGGAAGAAACATACATAAATAAAAAAAATAAATAAATCCACACTAAATCTCGTGTGTGTGCGTCTCAATCAGCTCTAGTTCAGTAGTTCAGTGTTAAGAGAGTCAGTCAGAGTGAGAGTTAATGGACTTAAATTTCCTAATCAGCCAAAAACTTTCTAAACTAACACTACAAATGAATAAAATAACACAAATTATATAGACATTTCATATTTGTATATTTAATTTGTAGATCACTTAAAAGATTCCACTTTAAAGAAAACATTAGCAGTTGGTTCGTCAGTTGTCTTTATGTTTGTGTTTGCGTTGCATTTACACTGTTTTGAACAGCGTGTGTCATCAGTGTGCGGTGATTCGAATCACTGAATTAATTTGTTAAAGGGTTAGTTCACCCAAAAATGAAAATTAAGTCATTAATTACTCACCCCCATGCTGTACCAACCCCGTAAGACCTTCGTTCGTCTTCGGAACACAAATGAAGATATTTTTTATTAAATGTGACAGCTGGATCACTCCTCCATAGGCTCCCTAAGGGAATGAATCCTGACGGCCCAGAAAGTCAATGAAGAAAATGTTTAAATATTCCATGTCACAACAGTGGCTCAACTATAAGTTTATCAAGCGACGAGAATACTTTTTGTGCGAAAAAACAAACAAAAATAACGACTTTATTCGACTATTCCTTCTCTTCCTTGTAGGCCTGAAACGAGACTTCAAGAGATTTCCACGACGCACGAGCGAGAACTTAACTGAAGTATTTGAAGGAGATCGCAATTCTCGCGCACGCGTCGTGGAAATCTCTTGAAGTCTCGTTTCAGGCCTACAAGGAAGAAAAGGAATAGTCGAATAAAGTCGTTATTTTTGTTTTATTTCCGCACAAAAAGTATTCTCGTCGCTTGATAAACTTATAGTTGAGCCACTGTTGCGACATGGAATATTTAAACATTTTCTTCATTGACTTTCTGGGACGTCAGGATTCATTCCCTTAGGGAGCCTATGGAGGAGTGATCCAGCTGTCACATTTAATAAAAAATATCTTCATTTGTGTTCCGAAGACGAACGAAGGTCTTACGGGGTTGGTACAGCATGGGGGTGAGTAATTAATGACTTAATTTTCATTTTTGGGTGAACTAACCCTTTAATCATTGGTTCAATTGAGTAGAAGAAAGGTTTCTCTAATAATACTTCCCATTGACCGAAATCGTGTTTACAATAAACTCGTTCACGATATTGGGAGCGAAATGAGACGCACATTTTCTTTAAAGGGATATTTTTTGGAAATAGGCTCATTTTCCAACTCCCCCAGAGTTAAACTGTTGAGTTTTACCGTTTTTGAATCCATTCAGGCGATCTCTGGTTCTGCGGTACCACTTTTAGCATACATCATTGAAGTGGACAAGACCATTAGCATTTCTCAAAAACAAAAATGACCAAAGTGTTTCGATATTTTTCCTATTTAAAACTTGACTCTTCTGTAGTTACATCGTGCACTAAGACCGACGGAAAATGTAAAGTTGCGATTTTCTAGGCTGATATGGCTAGGAACTATACTCCTATAGTGCAACTCACATTGCACATTTCACGGTGCACTTGGTGCAAAAGGGAGAGCACGCGAAACTTGTCACTTGAAAGCGAAAAATAGTGTTTGAGATTCGTCGCAGCAGATTCAAGCAGCTGCAGTTGTGTACTTGTGTTTGTGCTAGAAAAATATACAAGACATTTGTGAGAAAATAATCTACGAGTGTGCAACTCTCATTGGATGAATTCACATACTGATTTGCGGATGAGCAGAACTTCTCCGTGACTTCACATGTTTTGATGCGGGTGTGTAAATGCGTTTTGCACCATATTCACTGCAGCAACTGTAGCAAAACGTGAGCGTACGAATTTCTTAATTTGTGATTTGTAGAATAGGATTTATGCACCTACAATTAAGAATTTGAGAAGGTTTAACTGTTGTTTTGTGTTTGTGGAAGATAAAAAAAAGTCTACAAGTTCGCAACTCTTAAAAAATTTCTCTCTGTGACTTCAGATTTACTGTTACACATGTGTGGCTATTCTCTACAACTACAAATTCCACTGTCACAGGCGTTCAGTAGTTTTGCACCAAAAATATCTTCATACTATACTCTCATTCCTGCGTAATAATCAAGAAACTTTACTGCCATAGCCTACCATGTCCATGAGTGCAGCAGGCGCAATGATATGACGCAGCGCCGGAAAATAGGCTATCTTCCGTCAACACAACCAACGTGACAACCTGCGTGCACAGGGAGCGTTCCTTGTAGCATAGTAGTTTCGTTCAAAACACGTTACAAAAAACTAGAACCGGGGGTAAAGTTTCATTTTCCTACCCGATGATTTTTCGACACACGCTCCAAAGCTTCGGCACATAACGTGCCATCATTTTGTATTATAGAAACTTTAGATAAACAATACCGAAAATTCCACAAGTTTCCTTTAATTAAACTATACGGTACCTCACCAGAACTCGACAACAAAACTACTAACGTTATGTACTGTACAAGACAAATAATCGAGCAAACCTAGCACTCATTGCATTTCACTGGAAGATAAAGACAACGGCAGTCGGCAGTGCTTTTTCAATCAAGTGGTTCAAAATAAATAAAATTGTTATACTTACAGCCATGGGTGACGATGATACACTTGGACCTGTCTGTACTCTGAAGATTGTTGGGATGGCCGTATCCTTTAGACGCCGTGCCGTACTGTCCTTGTTTTCTTTATAATCATCTGGTCCAAAATGTTCTGAGCAAACACGCCATTTCTTGATAGATTCTACCGGTGTTTTGATGTCGATGTTCAGAGCAGCCAACCATTGATTGTTTAGTTCCTTGTTGTTCACTGGTATTCTGTGAAACATGACGCCGGTAGTGTATCCCCTCGACTTACTATCACAGCCTTTTACTATGCACAGAACCATGGCTAATCACACAGGAAAATCCACTAACTTTGCCGACTGAAACTACACAAACTTAGTCCCGGTCACGTTGGAAGTTACCGAGCTGGGGACTACATTCAGGCGCTGCGTCATATCATTACGCCTGCTGCACTCATGGCACGGCAGTAAAGTTTCTTGATTATTACGCAGGAAGGAGAGTATAGTTCATAGCCATATCAGCCTAGAAAATCGCAACTTTACATTTTCCGTCGGTCTTAGTGCACGATGTAACTAAGAGTCAAGTTTTAAATAGGAAAAATATCGAAACTCTTTGGTCATTTTTTTTTGAGAAATGCTAATGGTCTGGTCCACTTCAATGATGTATGCTAAAAGTGGTACCACCAGAACCAGAGATCGCCTGAATGGATTCAAAAACGGTCAAACTCAACAGTTTAACTCCGGGGGAGTTGTAAAATGAGCCTATTTCCAAAAAAAGTGGAGTATCCCTTTAACTCGTGTAAGCTTTGCTGACAGAAAAACGCTCATTAATGTTACATAAAGCATTATAATGTTACATTTAATGATGAATAATGCATATTGCATCGCTGGTAAAAACAAAATTATACAAATGATGGAACGGTTAATATCGATTTAAATGATTAAAAATACAAACTTTTCTTCTTCTTCTTCTTCTTGAGTTTAATGGCGGTTGGCAAACCATTTAACGGTGCATTACCGCCACCAACTGGACTGGAGTGTGGAACGAGAGATTAAGCAGAAAAAAAAAATACAAATAAAATAAAATCTAATACTTATTAGATTCAGATCCTTTTAATTAATTCAGTTTCTTTAAGAAACCTAATTATATAACAATATATCTGTCCTGCTTTTTTCCCCAAGAGACCTGACAATGAGACGTCATGATATTTTGCCTTCCGTAGTGACTGAAAGAGGTGCTCCCTTTTAATATTGTATTTCCTACACTGAAGAAGAACATGTTCCACTGTTTCTGGTTGATTACAATAAGTACATTTCCCAGTTGGGTGCTTACCTATTTTATACAATGAAAGATTTAGACCTGTATGACCTATTCTCAGACGAGTTATTAAACTTTCCCCTCCTTTTCCAGCCCACCATCCTCTCAGCACCAACCTGTCTCTGTATATTATACAAATGCCTTCCAGTTTCACTATTATCCCAATACCCCTGCCAAACGGACTGTGCATACTTCCTGATAATTGACTTGGCTTCATCTTTATTTAACTGGGTTTTTAAGTCCACATGTTTAGTTTTGAGTGATCCTTTGGCCAGCATATCCACCTGCTCATTCCCCTCCACACCGACATGAGCAGGAACCCAAAGAAAGCACGTGGAAAGACCCTTCAGCTCCATCCTGTATAACATAAGGAATATGTCATTGATGATATTGGATCTAAATAATGATTTGCCAGATTTAATACTCATAAGTGCAGACAAACTATCAGATGCAATAACAGTATTATTTGTTTCCCTCTCTTCTATCCACTGCAGGGCCAATAATATCGCAATCAATTCTGTGGTATATACTGACACATGGTCCGATATTCTTTTCTTAGTATATGACTCACTTGCTGGGATGTAAACTGCTACACCTGCACGCCCTGTGTCAGGATCTTTGGAACCATCTGTGAATATAACCATGGAATCTGCAAAATACAAATCAAAATAATTCTGTACAATTCTACTTTCAGGAAGTTTCTTTGACATATCCTTCAATTCCTGTTGTATATCTAGGTCTACATGTGGTGTTGGGAATAACCAGGGAGGAATTAAAGACTGTAGAGCTGTAGAGCTGTAACCTAAATGTCTTAATCCTATGACTTCTGCTTTTGCACAAACTTTTCTTCAGCTGAACCTGTCTGTTGTAGATGCAGAGCGGGGCGCGGCCATATGACGTCACTAGACAACAACAAAATAAAAGCCCTACTCACAGCTATGTGCACGAATGACAAAAGTGCATAGAATATCACTGCTGTTTGAGAAAAAAAAATTCTGCTAACACAGCAGAAATGCTTTAAAAAACGAAACACGTTTTTTATTTATTATTATTATTTGTTAATTGCGAATTTGTGGCTACTTTACAAATAACATATTTGAATAAACATTTGTATTAGTTTTATTAAACCATAAACATGTAATATGCTTTTTTTTTAAATAATATACACAATTAATATCAATCAATATAATGATATGTCACATTGATAGCCAAATGAATGCGCATGCGCAGTTGATCACACACTAGTCGCGCAGAACACCGGTTCGAGTCCAGCCCGCGGAGTGTAACTTGTTTCACATGTAACTAAAACTCTTCCATAACGTACAGGAATATAACCTGAATATTGTTGCAGGGCAAATTTGTGCTTTTTTCACGTTTTCTGCGTCCTTTTCGCTTGCGTGCGGGGCGCAAAGATTGGACCCCTTCTTATGCTAAGCGAGCGCTCTACCATTTGAGCTAATTCCCCTCGACGATGTGGAGAGAAGGTGTCCATCGCTCTCAAAGACAACGGTGTGGAGCGATCCCTAGCATGTGTGCAAGTGCTGCAGAGCTGATGCGCAACTGCTGATGTGGCGGTGAAACTGGCACTCTAAAACCCAGTCGGGATCGGGGAAACATGGGCTTAAAAAGAAAAGGCTTCACTTGCTCTTTGCTGTCGCGCTTCTAGGCTGAATGACTAAGCACCTCTGCTGCTCGGTGGGAAAAGGCGACCCACGCCACGGTTCCATGGTTAGCACTCTGGACTCTGAATCCAGCGATCCAAATTCAAATCTTGGTGGGACCTGCTTTTGACAGGAATGTGCGCAGGACCTCGTCCGGAATTTTTTTTTGCTTTGACTAGTTTGTGCTTTAAGCCTTGCAAACGGAAATGTTTGCGGCCAGGCAGCAGCAAGAAGGAGGTGTGTGTTGGCTCGTTGGTGTAGAGGTATGATTCTTGCTTAGGGTGCGAGAGGTCCCGGTTTCAAATCCCGGACGAGCCCGTTCTTAGGCTTTTATTTTAATCTCTTCAGCCTGACTAGGGCAACCAGGATATTTCTGGGAAATTGGGGATAAAAGCAGTCTGAGCGGGGCCGGTTAGCTCAGTTGGTTAGAGCGTGGTGCTAATAACGCCAAGGTCGCGGGTTCGATCCCCGTATGGGCCACACTTTTGCTCTCTGGGACCTTCAGCTCTGCACATCTCGAAAGTGACGGGTGGTCTCCCAGAAACCGTTTATCAGTAGAACCGGCCGAAATAGCTCAGTTGGGAGAGCGTTAGACTGAAGATCTAAAGGTCCCTGGTTCGATCCCGGTTTTCGGCAGAGCAGCCTGTTCCCTGTGCTTTTGGTCGAGGGTCTCCAGTGACCAAACGCCACCTCCTTTCAACCTGATTCCACCTAGCCTCATCGCTATCTGCCTCTCAGATGGCCAAGCACCAGCGTGTGGTGGTTCCATGGTGTAATGGTTAGCACTCTGGGCTTTGAATCCAGCGATCAGAGTTCAAATCTCGGTG
>CM060594.1:9722500-9730000 GCA_030578255.1 Tiaroga cobitis | reverse complement strand
TGCGGAAATGCGGGAAAAAACAGAGCTGATGCGCAACTGCTGATGTGGTGGTGAAGCTGGCACTCTAAAACCCAGTCGGGATCTGGGAAACATGGGCTTAAAAAGAAAAGGCTTCGCTTGCTCTTTGCTGTCGCGTCTCTAGGCTGAATGACTAAGCACCTCTGCTGCTCGGTGGGAAAAGTCAACCCACACCACGGTTCCATGGTGTAATGGTTAGCACTCTGGACTCTGAATCCAGCGATCCGAGTTCAAATCTCGGTGGGACCTGCTTTTGCAAGGAATGTGCGCAGGACCTCGTCCGGAAAAAACTTTTCGACAGCGCTGATCCTCAAAAGCTCATCTAGGGAGTGCCCCTTTGAAGTGAGCATAAAGGAGCTGTATACCACGTGGAGAATGCAGGCATCGATCCCGCTACCTCTCGCACCCCTTCTTTTGCGCCTAATGCTTCCTACCGATTGAGCCAAAGTAAGCCCAAAGTAAGCCCACGTGAGCCAATCATGTTTCTCTGCTGTGGCTTACTTTTGACCAATCGCGTTCTCTCCTGTGGCTTACTTTTGACCAATTGCGTTTCTCTCCTAGCTCTGCTCCTGTGGCTTACTTTTGACCAATCGGCGACCGCTATTACTATCGTCATCTTTGCAATCTTTGCAACAGGTAAGGCTATTCTTCACGACTGTAAAATCGATCATTATTTATTCATAAACAGTGTGTGTTTTTAGACAATTAAACATGCCAATAAAGCTAGCTAGCGTGTAATAGCACACGTTTTCTTCTGTACATGTGAACCTGCAACTTTACCATGATATACAGTAAAAAACTCTGTCACTACTGTCAAGATAATTAGCCGACCGCTAATTAAGCTATATCCTCCCTAAACCATTTGTTGGTTGTTGTTAATTTAGTATTTTTTTGTGTCATTCATTACATTATTTTGAGCACAAGAACATTTTTACTAAAACCTTTAAAAAAAAAAAAGTTGAATTCATATATGTTATACACCAGTATACACCAGTATACATATTTATGTTATCATTTTAAATACTATGTTATCCATATTTAAAAAGACATGAATAGGCAAAAACAAGTGTTTTTTGTTTCAACAAATAATTCTCAACTATGTTATAAAAAATATACCAAAACGATTTGATATACCATTTTAAGTTTTAGATCTGTTTGATGATCATATTATTATGAATTGTCATAAACGCCTTTGTTATATTTGGTGTTTCTTAGTAATCTCTGCCACAAAAGCTAAACAAAACAAAACGATTTAAGCATGCCATGATACCAGCAAGATTGTACCAAGAAGTGTTATTTATTTTCTTATTAATAAGTTCATCACACTATTTACAATTTGTACACAAGGCAATTCAAAGTAATTCACAGTTGTATTAAAAACAATAATGCTTATGCTCATAATAATAATAATCAGTAATTATTATAATATTATAATAATTAATTACATAAAAAACAAATGCTGTTGTAAAATACTTTCAGTTGGAATATGACAGCTATCTAACGTTCTGTTTATGCCTGTGTCCTTTCAGATTATGTATGCATACCCAGTTTTACGAAGAACCTCTGAGGGTCGACTCCTTATGGGGCCAACTGAGGAGGCCAATAGGAGGGAGATCGTGTTGGCAGGGAGGGCCAGGTGTAAGGAGGAGATCCTGGCTGAGGCCACTGCCTTTTGAGGCAGAATGGAGGGAATCCTGGAGACCAGTTCCTGGTTCTGGCTCACTGCAAGATCCAGTTTGGGAAACACCAGGGTCAGAGGTTCCTGTGGCTGCTGGAGAACTCACTGGGGTATGCCTGCTATCTGGTCAGCAGCATTTTGGGGGAGGAGGAGAGGGACAACCCGCTGTCGGCCAACAAACACCTGTTCCTCAGATACACCTCGCAGATCAGGGAGGTAGGCGAGGCTGCGGAGGTGTATCAGAAAAAACAGGCCATGCTGCAGGAGGCCCAGAGGACAGGAGACTCTGGATGTCTGATGGTGGAGTTTGGGGATTTTAAGGGTAGGTCAATGAAGGAGGTGTATGAGGACCCAAGCAAGGAGGCCCAGGCTCTCATCACCTACCTGAAGAAGGCAAAGGCCAGGCCTAACACCAATATGGCCCTTTTCAAAGCATACGTGCTGAAGAGGCAGGCTCCAGCCCACGTGCCCACCACCCCTGTGCCCACTGCGTCTGTCCTCACTGCTGCTGTGCCCACTGCCACTGTGTCTGCTCCTCCTCCACCTACTGCCACTAAGAACAGGCCACTGCTGGCAACCAATGTGAAGGCCCTGTTGGCGCGGGGGAAGCATTTATCTGCTTCACAGCTGGCACAAAAGATTTTGTCTCCAGCCAAACCCTGTAAGTGATTTGCAAGCTTTAAAATCATTACAGTATATATTATGCAGTATATATGTCTAACGAAAATACGTGTTCAACAGCTGCAGGACCACGTGTACCTCCTGCGTCTGAGTCCGCAGCCTGGAGACAGCTCTTTACATGTGGTGAGTATCACTTAACGCATACAAGTGTGTTGGTGACATGTGCTTAGTGTTTTATGTTATTTTACAGACTCTGCTGCTACGGAATTTTTTGAGGAGGAAGATGACCTGGAGATGGCAACTGTAGCCTCGCAAGCTGAGGAACAACTTCCTCAAGGTATGTAAATCTTAAACAATATTTTACAAAAAATTACAAATAAAACAAAACAGTATTTTTTAAATGACATATCATATTATTTTATTTCACAACACAGAGGAATGGCACTTCTCAGGTGTCAATCTACATTCACTATTTGAGTGAACATCCTCAAAGGAAAAAAGAGAATTTAAAGGTGTATGTAAAAGGTTTTATTTAATTTTTTATCGTAATCACTGACTAAAGCTCCTTCTTGTCATCTCACACTTCCCCCACTCCCCTTGGAATAAGTGGCTGTTGTAGTGTTTGGTCTGCTTCGCTTCACACTTGGCTGATCCTATCTTTTTTTCTTCTTGTATTTCTTCTAATGGTGCTTGGATGAAATGATTTTCACTGCTTCCTTCCATCTTTTCAATATCATGTCGTCTCTCTACTAATCATACATGCTTTGCAGTAAACCTTGTAATCGCAGTAGCTGTCCAGCAGAGCTGAGAAAGTCATGCAGTGAAAGTCTAAAACAATAAGATAATTTTGTTGTGTTTTTTTACCCTCCAGCCACTGCAGGCTTGAGAGGCTCTGCTCCTGCCCCGGCTCGTGCTACTGCCCCTACTCCTGCCCCTGCTCCTGCCCCTTATCCTGCTCCTCCAGCATTGTGGACCCCTGGCCAGGTGTCCCAGTCGCCTGCAGAGCTTCCTGTCCACTGGAAAGAGCAACTCCCATCTTTCCAGCAGGACTGGATCAGGAAGACTCTGTTCAGGGCCAACATAAAAACAGGGAAGCCTGAGCTGACGCCACATTCCAACTTCTGGTGGTACCCTCCCCAGCCCCCGACCGTCTTCACCCAGCCCCTGATACTTCTCCTGATATCTTCTTCTGCCGCCCTCTGTTCCTCTGGATGCCGCTGAAGATGTGGTCCATTCCACTTGTCTGTGTCCAGCCAGCCTGCAATAACCACAAGCTGACCGCTGCTGGCCTTTATCGCACTGTGCGCAAGGTCCTGACATAGACGGGTGGTATGACATGGCCATAGAGTATCTGGAGTGCAAAGGGTGCAAGAAGAAGTATCCAGCCTGGTCTGAAGACATCCTGGGACAGCTCGACATGGGACACCGCAGAAAATTCCCCGCCATTCTGACATACAGGTAGAACACATTCATATTTAGAGCAATGCACTGTAATTTGTTGTACTGTATAAAATCAAATACGTTGATTTACTGATATTAACATTGAAATAATAAGATGCGGCACTGAACAGAATTAATTGACTGTCTGTAGGTACTCGTGTGACTACCGTGTAGTCATAATGATGCGGGAGAGGACCCGGGGCAACAGTGTCACACAGCTTCACAAAAAGCTGCAGGAGCAACACACCTCAGCGTGGTCACAGCGGACGCTGGAGTACCTCACTGTCTGTGAGCCCTTCACAGACTCCTCCATCGTTGAGCCTCCACTCTTTTTTGCGCCCCCGCCCCTCCCACCCATCCCCAAACCCAAGTGGCTGTTGTCTGTGTATGCCAGGGACGTCCTCTCGCGGCTACCAGAGGTCAAGGCCAAAATAACCTCAGTCTTTGGCTCTGTCCTCAAGATGGACTCCACCAAAAAGGTATAAAAAGTCAAGTTTGAGTAATAATAATTGTTATTATCTTAAATTTTTCTGACATTTGTTTATTCTACTGTTTTTTTTTTTTTTACATAGGTCACCAAAAAACTGGCCGGCGCTGCTGCCAACACTGCTGGTTGGTGCACTAATGTAGGCAATGAGCACGGCCAGGTGTTGGTGTCAGTCCTCACAGCGGCAGAGGGGCATGGATTGTGGCCCATGGCGGTGGGTCTCATGAAGAGGTACAGGGAGGCGGGAGTGGCACCACCCGCCGTCATGTATGTGGACAGAGACTGCTGCAGCCCACACGCGCACAGACAGTCACAGGTCAGAGCCATGTTCATAGAGTGGGATGAGCTCCAAGTGCGCCTAGACATTTGGCACTTCATGCGGCGCTTTGCAGCAGGTGTCATCACGGAGGCTCATCAGCTCTACGGCACCTTCATGGCTCGGCTTTCCAGGTGTATCTTTGAGCTGGATCCAGATGATGTCGCTGCTCTACGGTTGGCCAAACAGGGGGAGTTACAGGCCAGAGGAGCTGGTCCAGTCTCAGAGAAGGCTCTGGATAAGCTGATCACCAGGAAGGAGTTGGCACTGCACTGTCGCAAGCGGACCAGAGGAGTGGAGGAGACCACCTGGAGGATCAAGGCGCTCATTGATGAGATGGACAGTGAGAAGGGGAGGGACACTCTGGGTGTACCACTGCTGGACCACGAGCGAATCCAACAGGTCTGGATAGACCAGCAGAGGCACATCGCCTGTATTCAGGACCCAGGGGGCTTCCCTCTGTACCAGAAGACAGACACACTGAAGAAGGGTGGTGTGGAGCTCAGCTGCTATCGCTGTGCTTGTGGTTCCACCTCCTTGGAGTCTTTCCACCTCCATTTAAATCGCTTCATCCCAGGTGGGTTATAACTTTTATAACCTGCAAAAAACTTTAAACTTTTATAACCTATTCTGCCATACTGAATACATAGATAACATATATTTGACTTTATTTGACCTGTAGGGACCAGTGCCAGTGATGCGCATTTCCAGGCCTATCTCCTGGAAGGCCTGATGCGCTGGAACCAGGACCGGATGGATGAAGCAGTGAGGGGAAAGACTGACCTGAGGACCTACAGTAGCGTTGAGAGGGAGGCAATGGACCGGCTCAGCCGCAAAGTGCTGAAGATGTCCCTGGATGATCGCTACCAGCCTCCAGGGGCTTACACAGGTGAGAATTATTCATGTTAACTCAAACAAAAGATTATACATTATACAGGTGTATGAGTGTTTGAGTGTACATTTTTTATATTGTATTTCAAATAATTCAACTATTGTTGGAGTTATTTGTACTTTGTTTAATTTAGGCTTAATTTGACCCTTTATAGCCTTATTTCTTTGCTTTCTTTTGCTAAAGTAAATTTGCTTTATTTTGCATTTATGCTTATTATCTTCTTGTTTATTATTTTAATTTTTTAAACTGTTAAACTGCGTCAAGCCTACAAACGATCAAACTTTGAAAAGTTTGATTGTTTTTTTTGTTTCAGTTTGTTATGGACAAATAGCCACTACAGCTATAATAATGTGAATGTGCTTTGTATGTGTGTTCTTTTGCAGGGGAGCTGCTGGGTATGGAGTATCTGTACAGTCAGTCTGGGAAATCCCTGACTGTTATGGATAACCCAGAAGAGGAGGATCGGCTGGTGGAGCAGATGACTGATGAGGTGGTGCAGGACGAAGGCTTTGTTGAGGAGGAACCTGAGGACCTCACAGTGCCAGTCCTCTATGACCCCATTGAGCCTGTCCCAGTCCACAGCAGCGGCCCCCAGGCCTTCAACCCCTGTCCCTCTGCACCAGGACTATCCTCACTACAGCCACCCACAGGACTGCAGCGCCCTGCCCAGCCTCCTCTGCAGTCTCCTCCTCTGCGCCCTGCTCAGCCTCCTCTGCAGTCTCCTCCACAGCCTTCTGTCCAGCCAAGTGTTGCCTCTGCTCCTGCAACATCAACTGGGTCCAGTGTTGCAGACCAGGCTCCTGTAAGTAAGCTTCTCATTATTAGTTTCTATTTGCTTTTACACTCTGACATTTAACATGCTGTGTATTGTTATTGTAATACTTTCCTGCAGGCTCCTGTTCTTGGACCCGATGGCGTTGCAGGCTGGGATAAGGTGCAGGATCTGGCTGAGTACCTGGTGTCCCTCCGTCAGGCACTCTACCTGGACGAGCAGCAGGTCACAGAGGTCATCCGTCTGTGGACTGCTCTTTCTGATGGGGACAAGAGGAAGATCCACTATCAGCCCAGACACCAGCCCAAACTGACCCACGGACGCTTCAAGGCTCCGAAAAACACAGGAGTGACACCAGGTGTGGACAGTGGGAAGAGGTGCCTGATTGGTCATCCTGGGGGGCCAGCTCAGTGGCCCAGCACCAGTCGCTTAGTTGAGCCCATGTGTATCAAACTGTGTGCACTGCACAAGTCCCAGACTAAGAAGGATGGAGTCCGTCTTCCTCGTTGGACTAAGGTGCTCACGGATTACCACCACATCCGAGACCTGGTGCTGAACTGCCAAACTCTGATGGAGGCCACGTCACTTCAGCTGTTTATGCTGAATCAGAGGACTCTCACTCAGTGGTAAGCATGGTTTTACATTGACATTTGAAAGAAAGGGATAGCAGTTATTTATTATGAATACATTTCTTGATTGCAGGTTTAATCGAAGGGAGAACACCCAGGAAGTGACTGTCCTTACCCAGGGCCTTGCTGCAGAAGACCGCATTGCTGTGACCAGCTCACAGCTTCCTGCTCCGCGGGAAAAGCTGGATGAGGCTCCCTCCACATCAGGGGCCCGGCACGAGTTTGTCCTTCCTCCTAACAGAGCGGGACAGGCTCCTAAGCTACGGCCGGGCAGACGACCTGCCAGTGCTGCAATTGTGAGGCCAATTACCCCAGCAGCTCCTACTCCTCCCCCAGTTCCTGTGCCACTGCCCCAGTTCATTTTATTGAACACTGCGCCCACGCTGCTGGCAGCTGGTGCAGGTGGCGCTTCAGCTGCTCCTCTCCTGGCTCCAACTCCAGTGTTTCCTGACGTGCGAGAGGCTCCTGCTCCGACTGCCCCGGTGTCTGTGTCCCGCTTCACTCAGAGGAACAGACGACGCAGGGCAGAAGAGGAGGCCAGTGGAGCCCACAAAAGGAAATATGTCCGTGAAGTGGCATATAACAAATGCTCTAAGTGTGGGAAGCCCAAAACCAAGGAGTTCGGCCACAGCCGCTTCGGCAGTGCC
>CM060594.1:9715000-9717500 GCA_030578255.1 Tiaroga cobitis | reverse complement strand
GTGGCGGTGAAACTGGCACTCTAAAACCCAGTCGGGATCGGGGAAACATGGGCTTAAAAAGAAAAGGCTTCACTTGCTTTTTGCTGTCGCACTTCTAGGCTGAATGACTAAGCACCTCTGCTGCTCGGTGGGAAAAGACGACCCACGCCACGGTTCCATGGTTAGCACTCTGGACTCTGAATCCAGCGATCCAAATTCAAATCTCGGTGGGACCTGCTTTTGCCAGGAATGTGCGCAGGACCTCGTCCGAAAAAAAATTTCGACTAGTTTGTGCTTTAAGCCTTGCAAACGGAAATGTTTGCGGCCAGGCAGCAGCAAGTAGGAGGTGTGTGTTGGCTCGTTGGTCTAGGGGTATGATTCTCGCTTAGGGTGCGAGAGGTCCCGGGTTCAAATCCCGGATGAGCCCGTTCTTAGGCTTTGCTTTTAATCTCTTCAGCCTGACTAGGGCAACCAGGATATTTCTGGGAAATTGGGGATAAAAGCAGTCAGAGCGGGGCCGGTTAGCTCAGTTGGTTAGAGCGTGGTGCTAATAACGCCAAGGTCGCGGGTTCGATCCCCGTACGGGCCACGCTTTTGCTCTCTGGGACCTTCAGCTCTGCTCATCTCGAAAGGGACGGGTGGTCTCCCAGAAACCGTTTATCAGTAGAACCGGCCGAAATAGCTCAGTTGGGAGAGCGTTAGACTGAAGATCTAAAGGTCCCTGGTTCGATCCCGGGTTTCGGCAGAGCAACCTGTTCCCTGTGCTTTTGGTCGAGGGTCTCCAGTGACCAAACGCCACCTCCTGTCAACCTGATTCCACCTAGCCTCATCGCTATCTGCCTCACAGACGACCAGGCACCAGCGTGTGGTGGTTCCATGGTGTAATGGTTAGCACTCTGGGCTTTGAATCCAGCGATCTGAGTTCAAATCTCGGTGGAACCTTTTTAGCTTGTTTTGCGGAAATGCGGGAAAAAACAGAGCTGATGCGCAACTGCTGATGTGGTGGTGAAGCTGGCACTCTAAAACCCAGTCGGGATCTGGGAAACATGGGCTTAAAAAGAAAAGGCTTCGCTTGCTCTTTGCTGTCGCGCCTCTAGGCTGAATGACTAAGCACCTCTGCTGCTCGGTGGGAAAAGGCGACCCACGCCACGGTTCCATGGTGTAATGGTTAGCACTCTGGACTCTGAATCCAGCGATCCGAGTTCAAATCTCGGTGGGACCTACTTTTGCAAGGAATGTGCGCAGGACCTCGTCCGTAAAAAACTTTTCGACATCGCTGATCCTCAAAAGCTCATCTAGGGAGTGCCCCTTTGAAGTGAGCATAAAGGAGCTGTACAGGTGCTGGTCAACGAATTAGAATTATTTTAAATAGTGCAATCATGAAATTCTTTGAATGCATTTTTTGTGCAGAAAGCAAATCAGGTGTTCACCGCACCTGTCCTACTCGTTAGACTAATCACAGAACTCGTTATCTGGCAAAAAATTTGCTCAGCTGAGCTTTCCAAAAGGCCCATTTAGGCCATTTAACTGTGACACTGTTGTTTTATTGAATTAGAATAATGGTGAAAGCGTTTCATTGAATTAGAATAAATGCTAAAATTTTTGTTTTCTGTGAAGAGTGTTCACTGTGCAGTATAAAGTCAGGGTTGAGTAGAATTTCTAAGTTGTAAAATCAATCATGGGTAAGCAGCGCAACCTCTCAACCGGAATAGTGGCTCAAATTCAAGCCCTTCGCCAACAAGGCTTGACCCAAACTAAAATTGCTGAGCAGCTCGGCATCAGCCAGTCTTCCGTCTGCAAAGCTCTCAAGAAAAACTGCAACAAGCGCACCAACTGTTCCGGCGTCCGAAAAACTTCTGCTCGCGACAACAAGCAGCTGAGAAAGATCGCAGTCAGCAACCGGTTCAAGTCCACTTCCGAGCTCACCGACTTGTGGAACAAGCAGACCGGCGCTGACGTCTCCAGATCAACCACTTACCGTCGTCTGCGCGAACTCGGCTTCAAATCTCGCGTTCCAGCAGTAAAACCGATGCTGAACAAGAAACAAATGGTGAAACGGCTGAAGTGGGCCAAAGAACACGGCGAGTGGACTGCTGAAGACTGGCAGAAAGTGGTCTTCAGTGACGAATCACGCTTCTGCATCTCCTTCGGTGACCAAGGTCCTCGTGTCTGGCGTCGTGGTGGCGAAACCTACAACCACGAGTGCGTGAAAAGATCCGTCAAGTTTCCCCAGAGCGTTATGGTCTGGGGATGCATGTCCGCTCGAGGTGTAGGGAAACTCTGCTTCCTCAAGAAGACTGTCAATGCTGCCGTATATCAAGATGTTCTGGAAACGTTCCTGATTCCGACTGTTGAGGAACAGTTCGGCGAAGAAGACTTCATATTTCAACAGGATCTTGCACCGGCTCATGCGGCAAAGTCGACCAAAGATTGGTTCACTAAAAAACAGCTTGAAGTTTTGGCATGGCCGGCCAACTCGCCTGACCTCAATGTCATTGAAAGACTTTGGGCCATCGTCAAG
>CM060594.1:9702500-9710000 GCA_030578255.1 Tiaroga cobitis | reverse complement strand
ACAACGGTGTGGAGCGATCCCTAGCATGTGTGCAAGTGCTGCAGAGCTGATGCGCAACTGCTGATGTGGCGGTGAATCTGGCACTCTAAAACCCAGTCGGGATCGGGGAAACATGGGCTTAAAAAGAAAAGGCTTCACTTGCTTTTTGCTGTCGCGCTTCTAGGCTGAATGACTAAGCACCTCTGCTGCTCGGTGGGAAAAGACGACCCACGCCACGGTTCCATGGTTAGCACTCTGGACTCTGAATCCAGCGATCCAAATTCAAATCTCGGTGGGACCTGCTTTTGCCAGGAATGTGCGCAGGACCTCGTCCGAAAAAAAATTTCGACTAGTTTGTGCTTTAAGCCTTGCAAACGGAAATGTTTGCGGCCAGGCAGCAGCAAGTAGGAGGTGTGTGTTGGCTCGTTGGTCTAGGGGTATGATTCTCGCTTAGGGTGCGAGAGGTCCCGGGTTCAAATCCCGGATGAGCCCGCTTTGCTTTTAATCTCTTCAGCCTGACTAGGGCAACCAGGATATTTCTGGGAAATTGGGGATAAAAGCAGTCAGAGCGGGGCCGGTTAGCTCAGGTGGTTAGAGCGTGGTGCTAATAATGCCAAGGTCGCGGGTTCGATCCCCGTACGGGCCACGCTTTTGCTCTCTGGGACCTTCAGCTCTGCTCATCTCGAAAGTGACGGGCGGTCTCCCAGAAACCGTTTATCAGTAGAACCGGCCGAAATAGCTCAGTTGGGAGAGCGTTAGACTGAAGATCTAAAGGTCCCTGGTTCGATCCCGGGTTTCGGCAGAGCAACCTGTTCCCTGTGCTTTTGGTCGAGGGTCTCCAGTGACCAAACGCCACCTCCTGTCAACCTGATTCCACCTAGCCTCATCGCTATCTGCCTCACAGACGACCAGGCACCAGCGTGTGGTGGTTCCATGGTGTAATGGTTAGCGCTCTGGGCTTTGAATCCAGCGATCTGAGTTCAAATCTCGGTGGAACCTTTTTAGCTTGTTTTGCGGAAATGCGGGAAAAAACAGAGCTGATGCGCAACTGCTGATGTGGTGGTGAAGCTGGCACTCTAAAACCCAGTCGGGATCTGGGAAACATGGGCTTAAAAAGAAAAGGCTTCGCTTGCTCTTTGCTGTCGAGCCTCTAGGCTGAATGACTAAGCACCTCTGCTGCTCGGTGGGAAAAGGCGACCCACGCCACGGTTCCATGGTGTAATGGTTAGCACTCTGGACTCTGAATCCAGCGATCCGAGTTCAAATCTCGGTGGGACCTACTTTTGCAAGGAATGTGCGCAGGACCTCGTCCGGAAAAAACTTTTCGACATCGCTGATCCTCAAAAGCTCATCTAGGGAGTGCCCCTTTGAAGTGAGCATAAAGGAGCTGTATACCACGTGGAGAATGCGGGCATCGATCCCGCTACCTCTCGCATGCAAAGCGAGCGCTCTACCATTTGAGCTAATTCCCCTCGACGATGGTGAGAGTAGGTGTTCATCGCTCTCAAAGACAACGGTGTGGAGCGATCCCTAGCATGTGTGCAATTGCTGCAGAGCTGATGCGCAACTGCTGATGTGGCGGTGAAACTGGCACTCTAAAACCCAGTCGGGATCGGGGAAACATGGGCTTAAAAAGAAAAGGCTTCACTTGCTCTTTGCTGTCGCGCTTCTAGGCTGAATGACTAAGCACCTCTGCTGCTCGGTGGGAAAAGGCGACCCACGCCACGGTTCCATGGTTAGCACTCTGGACTCTGAATCCAGCGATCCAAATTCAAATCTCGGTGGGACCTGCTTTTGCCAGGAATGTGCGCAGGACCTCGTCCAAAAAAAAATTTCGACTAGTTTGTGCTTTAAGCCTTGCAAACGGAAATGTTTGCGGCCAGGCAGCAGCAAGTAGGAGGTGTGTGTTGGCTCGTTGGTCTAGGGGTATGATTCTCGCTTAGGGTGCGAGAGGTCCCGGGTTCAAATCCCGGATGAGCCCGCTCTTAGGCTTTGCTTTTAATCTCTTCAGCCTGACTAGGGCAACCAGGATATTTCTGGGAAATTGGGGATAAAAGCAGTCAGAGCGGGGCCGGTTATCCCAGTTGGTTAGAGCGTGGTGCTAATAACGCCAAGGTCGCGGGTTCGATCCCCGTACGGGCCACGCTTTTGCTCTCTGGGACCTTCAGCTCTGCTCATCTCGAAAGTGACGGGCGGTCTCCCAGAAACCGTTTATCAGTAGAACCGGCTGAAATAGCTCAGTTGGGAGAGCGTTAGACTGAAGATCTAAAGGTCCCTGGTTCGATCCAGGGTTTCGGCAGAGCAACCTGTTCCCTGTGCTTTTGGTCGAGGGTCTCCAGTGACCAAACGCCACCTCCTGTCAACCTGATTCCACCTAGCCTCATCGCTATCTGCCTCAAAGACGACCAGGCACCAGTCTGTGGTGGTTCCATGGTGTAATGGTTAGCACTCTGGGCTTTTAATCCAGCGATCTGAGTTCAAATCTCGGTGGAACCTTTTTAGCTTGTTTTGCGGAAATGCTGGAAAAAACAGAGCTGATGCGCAACTGCTGATGTGGCGGTGAAACTGGCACTCTAAAACCCAGTCGGGATCTGGGAAACATGGGCTTAAAAAGAAAAGGCTTCGCTTGCTCTTTGCTGTCGCACCTCTAGGCTGAATGACTAAGCACCTCTGCTGCTCGGTGGGAAAAGGCAACCCACGCCACGGTTCCATGGTGTAATGGTTAGCACTCTGGACTCTGAATCCAGCGATCCGAGTTCAAATCTCGGTGGGACCTGCTTTTGCAAGGA
This sequence comes from Tiaroga cobitis, assembly GCA_030578255.1. Lineage (NCBI taxonomy): Eukaryota > Metazoa > Chordata > Actinopteri > Cypriniformes > Leuciscidae > Tiaroga > Tiaroga cobitis. The sequence goes on along the minus strand of CM060594.1, from coordinate 9,707,232 downwards.
ATGTGCGCAGGACCTCGTCCGGAAAAAACTTTTCGACATCGCTGATCCTCAAAAGCTCATCTAGGGAGTGCCCCTTTGAAGTGAGCATAAAGGAGCTGTATACCACGTGGAGAATGCGGGCATCGATCCCGCTACCTCTCGCATGCTAAGCGAGCGCTCAACCATTTGAGCTAATTCCCCTCGACGATGGTGAGAGTAGGTGTTCATCGCTCTCAAAGACAACGGTGTGGAGCGATCCCTAGCATGTGTGCAAGTGCTGCAGAGCTGATGCGCAACTGCTGATGTGGCGGTGAAACTGGCACTCTAAAACCCAGTCGGGATCGGGGAAACATGGGCTTAAAAAGAAAAGGCTTCACTTGCTCTTTGCTGTCGCGCTTCTAGGCTGAATGACTAAGCACCTCTGCTGCTCGGTGGGAAAAGGCGACCCACGCCACGGTTCCATGGTTAGCACTCTGGACTCTGAATCCAGCGATCCAAATTCAAATCTCGGTGGGACCTGCTTTTGCCAGGAATGTGCGCAGGACCTCGTCCGAAAAAAAATTTCGACTAGTTTGTGCTTTAAGCCTTGCAAACGGAAATGTTTGCGGCCAGGCAGCAGCAAGTAGGAGGTGTGTGTTGGCTCGTTGGTCTAGGGGTATGATTCTCGCTTAGGGTGCGAGAGGTCCCGGGTTCAAATCCCGGATGAGCCCGCTCTTAGGCTTTGCTTTTAATCTCTTCAGCCTGACTAGGGCAACCAGGATATTTCTGGGAAATTGGGGATAAAAGCAGTCAGAGCGGGGCCGGTTAGCTCAGTTGGTTAGAGCGTGGTGCTAATAACGCCAAGGTCGCGGGTTCGATCCCCGTACGGGCCACGCTTTTGCTCTCTGGGACCTTCAGCTCTGCTCATCTCGAAAGTGACGGGCGGTCTCCCAGAAACCGTTTATCAGTAGAACCGGCCGAAATAGCTCAGTTGGGAGAGCGTTAGACTGAAGATCTAAAGATCCCTGGTTCGATCCCGGGTTTCGGCAGAGCAACCTGTTCCCTGTGCTTTTGGTCGAGGGTCTCCAGTGACCAAACGCCACCTCCTGTCAACCTGATTCCACCTAGCCTCATCGCTATCTGCCTCACAGACGACCAGGCACCAGCATGTGGTGGTTCCATGGTGTAATGGTTAGCACTCTGGGCTTTGAATCCAGCGATCTGAGTTCAAATCTCGGTGGAACCTTTTTAGCTTGTTTTGCGGAAATGCGGGAAAAAACAGAGCTGATGCGCAACTGCTGATGTGGTGGTGAAGCTGGCACTCTAAAACCCAGTCGGGATCTGGGAAACATGGGCTTAAAAAGAAAAGGCTTTGCTTGCTCTTTGCTGTCGCACCTCTAGGCTGAATGACTAAGCACCTCTGGTGCTCGGTGGGAAAAGGCAACCCACGCCACGGTTCCATGGTGTAATGGTTAGCACTCTGGACTCTGAATCCAGCGATCCGAGTTCAAATCTCGGTGGGACCTGCTTTTGCAAGGAATGTGCGCAGGACCTCGTCCGGAAAAAACTTTTCGACATCGCTGATCCTCAAAAGCTCATCTAGGGAGTGCCCCTTTGAAGTGAGCATAAAGGAGCTGTATACCACGTGGAGAATGCGGGCATCGATCCCGCTACCTCTCGCATGCTAAGCGAGCGCTCTACCATTTGAGCTAATTCCCCTCGACGATGGTGAGAGTAGGTGTTCATCGCTCTCAAAGACAACGGTGTGGAGCGATCCCTAGCATGTGTGCAAGTGCTGCAGAGCTGATGCGCAACTGCTGATGTGGCGGTGAAACTGGCACTCTAAAACCCAGTCGGGATCGGGGAAACATGGGCTTAAAAAGAAAAGGCTTCACTTGCTCTTTGCTGTCGCGCTTCTAGGCTGAATGACTAAGCACCTCTGCTGCTCAGTGGGAAAAGGCGACCCACGCCACGGTTCCATGGTTAGCACTCTGGACTCTGAATCCAGCGATCCAAATTCAAATCTCGGTGGGACCTGCTTTTGCCAGGAATGTGCGCAGGACCTCGTCCGAAAAAAAATTTCGACTAGTTTGTGCTTTAAGCCTTGCAAACGGAAATGTTTGCGGCCAGGCAGCAGCAAGTAGGAGGTGTGTGTTGGCTCGTTGGTCTAGGGGTATGATTCTCGCTTAGGGTGCGAGAGGTCCCGGGTTCAAATCCCGGATGAGCCCGCTCTTAGGCTTTGCTTTTAATCTCTTCAGCCTGACTAGGGCAACCAGGATATTTCTGGGAAATTGGGGATAAAAGCAGTCAGAGCGGGGCCGGTTAGCTCAGTTGGTTAGAGCGTGGTGCTAATAACGCCAAGGTCGCGGGTTCGATCCCCGTACGGGCCACGCTTTTGCTCTCTGGGACCTTCAGCTCTGCTCATCTCGAAAGTGACGGGCGGTCTCCCAGAAACCGTTTATCAGTAGAACCGGCCGAAATAGCTCAGTTGGGAGAGCGTTAGACTGAAGATCTAAAGGTCCCTGGTTCGATCCAGGGTTTCGGCAGAGCAACCTGTTCCCTGTGCTTTTGGTCGAGGGTCTCCAGTGACCAAACGCCACCTCCTGTCAACCTGATTCCACCTAGCCTCATCGCTATCTGCCTCACAGACGACCAGGCACCAGTCTGTGGTGGTTCCATGGTGTAATGGTTAGCACTCTGGGCTTTTAATCCAGCGATCTGAGTTCAAATCTCGGTGGAACCTTTTTAGCTTGTTTTGCGGAAATGCGGGAAAAAACAGAGCTGATGCGCAACTGCTGATGTGGTGGTGAAGCTGGCACTCTAAAACCCAGTCGGGATCTGGGAAACATGGGCTTAAAAAGAAAAGGCTTCGCTTGCTCTTTGCTGTCGCACCTCTAGGCTGAATGACTAAGCACCTCTGGTGCTCGGTGGGAAAAGGCAACCCACGCCACGGTTCCATGGTGTAATGGTTAGCACTCTGGACTCTGAATCCAGCGATCCGAGTTCAAATCTCGGTGGGACCTGCTTTTGCAAGGAATGTGCGCAGGACCTCGTCCGTAAAAAACTTTTCGACATCGCTGATCCTCAAAAGCTCATCTAGGGAGTGCCCCTTTGAAGTGAGCATAAAGGAGCTGTATACCACGTGGAGAATGCGGGCATCGATCCCGCTACCTCTCGCATGCTAAGCGAGCGCTCTACCATTTGAGCTAATTCCCCTCGACGATGGTGAGAGTAGGTGTTCATCGCTCTCAAAGACAACGGTGTGGAGCGATCCCTAGCATGTGTGCAAGTGCTGCAGAGCTGATGCGCAACTGCTGATGTGGCGGTGAAACTGGCACTCTAAAACCCAGTCGGGATCGGGAAACATGGGCTTAAAAAGAAAAGGCTTCACTTGCTCTTTGCTGTCGCGCTTCTAGGCTGAATGACTAAGCACCTCTGCTGCTCGGTGGGAAAAGGCGACCCACGCCACGGTTCCATGGTTAGCACTCTGGACTCTGAATCCAGCGATCCAAATTCAAATCTCGGTGGGACCTGCTTTTGCCAGGAATGTGCGCAGGACCTCGTCCGAAAAAAAATTTCGACTAGTTTGTGCTTTAAGCCTTGCAAACGGAAATGTTTGCGGCCAGGCAGCAGCAAGTAGGAGGTGTGTGTTGGCTCGTTGGTCTAGGGGTATGATTCTCGCTTAGGGTGCGAGAGGTCCCGGGTTCAAATCCCGGATGAGCCCGCTCTTAGGCTTTGCTTTTAATCTCTTCAGCCTGACTAGGGCAACCAGGATATTTCTGGGAAATTGGGGATAAAAGCAGTCAGAGCGGGGCCGGTTAGCTCAGTTGGTTAGAGCATGGTGCTAATAACGCCAAGGTCGCGGGTTCGATCCCCGTACGGGCCACGCTTTTGCTCTCTGGGACCTTCAGCTCTGCTCATCTCGAAAGTGACGGGCGGTCTCCCAGAAACCGTTTATCAGTAGAACCGGCCGAAATAGCTCAGTTGGGAGAGCGTTAGACTGAAGATCTAAAGGTCCCTGGTTCGATCCCGGGTTTCGGCAGAGCAACCTGTTCCCTGTGCTTTTGGTCGAGGGTCTCCAGTGACCAAACGCCACCTCCTGTCAACCTGATTCCACCTAGCCTCATCGCTATCTGCCTCACAGACGACCAGGCACCAGCATGTGGTGGTTCCATGGTGTAATGGTTAGCACTCTGGGCTTTGAATCCAGCGATCTGAGTTCAAATCTCGGTGGAACCTTTTTAGCTTGTTTTGCGGAAATGCGGGAAAAAACAGAGCTGATGCGCAACTGCTGATGTGGTGGTGAAGCTGGCACTCTAAAACCCAGTCGGGATCTGGGAAACATGGGCTTAAAAAGAAAAGGCTTTGCTTGCTCTTTGCTGTCGCACCTCTAGGCTGAATGACTAAGCACCTCTGGTGCTCGGTGGGAAAAGGCAACCCACGCCACGGTTCCATGGTGTAATGGTTAGCACTCTGGACTCTGAATCCCGCGATCCGAGTTCAAATCTCGGTGGGACCTGCTTTTGCAAGGAATGTGCGCAGGACCTCGTCCGGAAAAAACTTTTCGACATCGCTGATCCTCAAAAGCTCATCTAGGGAGTGCCCCTTTGAAGTGAGCATAAAGGAGCTGTATACCACGTGGAGAATGCGGGCATCGATCCCGCTACCTCTCGCATGCTAAGCGAGCGCTCTACCATTTGAGCTAATTCCCCTCGACGATGGTGAGAGTAGGTGTTCATCGCTCTCAAAGACAACGGTGTGGAGCGATCCCTAG
>CM060594.1:9697500-9700000 GCA_030578255.1 Tiaroga cobitis | reverse complement strand
GCGCAACTGCTGATGTGGTGGTGAAGCTGGCACTCTAAAACCCAGTCGGGATCTGGGAAACATGGGCTTAAAAAGAAAAGGCTTCGCTTGCTCTTTGCTGTCGCGCCTCTAGGCTGAATGACTAAGCACCTCTGGTGCTCGGTGGGAAAAGGCGACCCACGCCACGGTTCCATGGTGTAATGGTTAGCACTCTGGACTCTGAATCCAGCGATCCGAGTTCAAATCCCGGTGGGACCTGCTTTTGCAAGGAATGTGCGCAGGACCTCGTCCGGAAAAAACTTTTCGACATCGCTGATCCTCAAAAGCTCATCTAGGGAGTGCCCCTTTGAAGTGAGCATAAAGGAGCTGTATACCACGTGGAGAATGCGGGCATCGATCCCGCTACCGCTCGCATGCTAAGCGAACGCTCTACCATTTGAGCTAATTCCCCTCGACGATGTGGAGAGTAGGTGTCCATCGCTCTCAAAGACAACGGTGTGGAGCGATCCCTAGCATGTGTGCAAGTGCTGCAGAGCTGATGCGCAACTGCTGATGTGGCGGTGAAACTGGCACTCTAAAACCCAGTCGGGATCGGGGAAACATGGGCTTAAAAAGAAAAGGCTTCACTTGCTTTTTGCTGTCGCACTTCTAGGCTGAATGACTAAGCACCTCTGCTGCTCGGTGGGAAAAGACGACCCACGCCACGGTTCCATGGTTAGCACTCTGGACTCTGAATCCAGCGATCCAAATTCAAATCTCGGTGGGACCTGCTTTTGCCAGGAATGTGCGCAGGACCTCGTCCGAAAAAAAATTTCGACTAGTTTGTGCTTCAAGCCTTGCAAACGGAAATGTTTGCGGCCAGGCAGCAGCAAGTAGGAGATGTGTGTTGGCTCGTTGGTCTAGGGGTATGATTCTCGCTTAGGGTGCGAGAGGTCCCGGGTTCAAATCCCGGATGAGCCCGTTCTTAGGCTTTGCTTTTAATCTCTTCAGCCTGACTAGGGCAACCAGGATATTTCTGGGAAATTGGGGATAAAAGCAGTCAGAACGGGGCCGGTTAGCTCAGTTGGTTAGAGCGTGGTGCTAATAACGCCAAGGTCGCGGGTTCGATCCCCGTACGGGCCACGCTTTTGCTCTCTGGGACCTCCAGCTCTGCTCATCTCGAAAGTGACGGGCGGTCTCCCAGAAACCGTTTATCAGTAGAACCGGCCGAAATAGCTCAGTTGGGAGAGCGTTAGACTGAAGATCTAAAGGTCCCTGGTTCGATCCCGGGTTTCGACAGAGCAACCTGTTCCCTGTGCTTTTGGTCGAGGGTCTCCAGTGACCAAACGCCACCTCCTGTCAACCTGATTCCACCTAGCCTCATCGCCAGGGCCTGAAATTAACACCCGACCACCTGCCAAATGCGGGTGAATTTTGCTATTGGCGGGTAACACTGTCAATCTACCTGCCACATTGGCAGGTAGCCAATGAGAATTGAGTGATTCATTAGGGTTTTTTTTTTACGTTTTCATTTTCATTGCGTTGGACCTTAGCTATAATGTGGCGGCACATTACTGGGGTAAAAAGGCCAGCTGAAACAAACAACCAACAAAAAGATGGGGATGAGTCAAAGAAAAGTAAAAGAAGTCATTTTAATACAAAGTGGGCAATTGGCGACAACGGCAAGGTTCGTGAGCGGCTGATTTATGGCAACGACTGTTGTTTTGTAACGTTCATGCGATCAGAAAGAAGATGAGGCCCTTTTCTGACTACGTTTGGATGTGCGAGTATTAAACTGTTGGTGAGATGGGATGAGATAATGTAACGCTGACGTAGGCTCCAGAACAATGACAGTTGCACAGATGTGTGCGTGTGCAACTGTAGTACATGTTGGGAGTTGGGAACCGGTGAGAAAATGTCCGGTACCCGGTAACTTTACCAGTAATAATATTAATTTAGTTCTGCTTAACGGTTCCTGAACGCTGTAACTAAAAGCTGTCAGGACCTAGCTGTCTACGTGACTAAATCAGCCATCAACACAGCCGCGGGTGATTTGTTTACATACGAGCTGCGGTAGGTCTATAGATCTGTTGTGCGTGTGTGTGTCAAAATCAATGAATAAAAATATTTTTTTAAATGTATATTCTAAGAGTTATTATTACTTATATTGATTTCGTTAATAACTTGACAGCACTTAAATGTGTACAAGTTAAAGAACAATATTGTGAAATTCCCGTTTTTTCACCTTTAGGCTATGAGGCAAAAAAAAAAAAAAGGCTGGTAAAAAGTCTCTGTGGCAGGTGAATTTTGATATCCACCTGCCACAGTGGCTGGTGGCAAAAAAAGTTAACTTCAGGCCCTGCTCATCGCTATCTGCCTCACAGACGACCAGGCACCAGCGTGTGGTGGTTCCATGGTGTAATGGTTAGCACTCTGGGCTTTGAATCCAGCGATCTGAGTTCAAATCTCGGTGGAACCTTTTTAGCTTGTTTTGCGGAAATGCGGGAAAAAACAGAGCTGATGCGCAACTGCTGATGTGGTG
>CM060594.1:9657500-9695000 GCA_030578255.1 Tiaroga cobitis | reverse complement strand
CGGGGCCGGTTAGCTCAGTTGGTTAGAGCGTGGTGCTAATAACGCCAAGGTCGCGGGTTCGATCCCCGTACGGGCCACGCTTTTGCTCTCTGGGACCTCCAGCTCTGCTCATCTCGAAAGTGACGGGCGGTCTCCCAGAAACCGTTTGTCAGTAAAACCGGCCGAAACAGCTCAATTGGGAGAGCGTTAGACTGAAGATCTAAAGGTCCCTGGTTCGATCCCGGGTTTCGGCAGAGCAACCTGTTCCCTGTGCTTTTGGTCGAGGGTCTCCAGTGACCAAACGCCACCTCCTGTCAACCTTATTCCACCTAGCCTCATCACTATCTGCCTCTCAGACGACCAGGCGCCAGCGTGTGGTGGTTCCATGGTGTAATGGTTAGCACTCTGGGCTTTGAATCCAGCGATCCGAGTTCAAATCTCGGTGGAACCTTTTTAGCTTGTTTTGCGGAAATGCTGGAAAAAACAGAGCTGATGCGCAACTGCTGATGTGGTGGTGAAGCTGGCACTCTAAAACCCAGTCGGGATCTGGGAAACATGGGCTTAAAAAGAAAAGGCTTCGCTTGCTCTTTGCTGTCGCGCCTCTAGGCTGAATGACTAAGCACCTCTGGTGCTCGGTGGGAAAAGGCGACCCACGCCACGGTTCCATGGTGTAATGGTTAGCACTCTGGACTCTGAATCCAGCGATCCGAGTTCAAATCTCGGTGGGACCTGCTTTTGCAAGGAATGTGCGCAGGACCTCGTCCGGAAAAAACTTTTCGACATCGCTGATCCTCAAAAGCTCATCTAGGGAGTGCCCCTTTGAAGTGAGCATAAAGGAGCTGTATACCACGTGGAGAATGCGGGCATCGATCCCGCTACCGCTCGCATGCTAAGCGAGCGCTCTACCATTTGAGCTAATTCACCTCGACGATGTGGAGTGTAGGTGTCCATCGCTCTCAAAGACAACGGTGTGGAGCGATCCCTAGCATGTGTGCAAGTGCTGCAGAGCTGATGCGCAACTGCTGATGTGGCGGTGAAACTGGCACTCTAAAACCCAGTCGGGATCGGGGAAACATGGGCTTAAAAAGAAAAGGCTTCACTTGCTTTTTGCTGTCGCGCTTCTAGGCTGAATGACTAAGCACCTCTGCTGCTCGGTGGGAAAAGACGACCCACGCCACGGTTCCATGGTTAGCACTCTGGACTCTGAATCCAGCGATCCAAATTCAAATCTCGGTGGGACCTGCTTTTGCCAGGAATGTGCGCAGGACCTCGTCCGAAAAAAAATTTCGACTAGTTTGTGCTTTAAGCCTTGCAAACGGAAATGTTTGCGGCCAGGCAGCAGCAAGTAGGAGGTGTGTTTTGGCTCGTTGGTCTAGGGGTATGATTCTCGCTTAGGGTGCAAGAGGTCCCGGGTTCAAATCCCGGATGAGCCCGTTCTTAGGCTTTGCTTTTAATCTCTTCAGCCTGACTAGGGCAACCAGGATATTTCTGGGAAATTGGGGATAAAAGCAGTCAGAACGGGGCCGGTTAGCTCAGTTGGTTAGAGCATGGTGCTAATAACGCCAAGGTCGCGGGTTCGATCCCCGTACGGGCCACGCTTTTGCTCTCTGGGACCTCCAGCTCTGCTCATCTCGAAAGTGACGGGCGGTCTCCCAGAAACCGTTTATCAGTAGAACCGGCCGAAATAGCTCAGTTGGGAGAGCGTTAGACTGAAGATCTAAAGGTCCCTGGTTCGATCCCGGGTTTCGACAGAGCAACCTGTTCCCTGTGCTTTTGGTCGAGGGTCTCCAGTGACCAAACGCCACCTCCTGTCAACCTGATTCCACCTAGCCTCATCGCTATCTGCCTCACAGACGACCAGGCACCAGCGTGTGGTGGTTCCATGGTGTAATGGTTAGCACTCTGGGCTTTGAATCCAGCGATCTGAGTTCAAATCTCGGTGGAACCTTTTTAGCTTGTTTTGCGGAAATGCGGGAAAAAACAGAGCTGATGCGCAACTGCTGATGTGGTGGTGAAGCTGGCACTCTAAAACCCAGTCGGGATCTGGGAAACATGGGCTTAAAAAGAAAAGGCTTCGCTTGCTCTTTGCTGTCGCGCCTCTAGGCTGAATGACTAAGCACCTCTGCTGCTCGGTGGGAAAAGGCGACCCACGCCACGGTTCCATGGTGTAATGGTTAGCACTCTGGACTCTGAATCCAGCGATCCGAGTTCAAATCTCGGTGGGACCTGCTTTTGCAAGGAATGTGCGCAGGACCTCGTCCGGAAAAAACTTTTCGACATCGCTGATCCTCAAAAGCTCATCTAGGGAGTGCCCCTTTGAAGTGAGCATAAAGGAGCTGTATACCACGTGGAGAATGCGGGCATCGATCCCGCTACCTCTCGCATGCTAAGCGAGCGCTCTACCATTTGAGCTAATTCCCCTCGACGATGGTGAGAGTAGGTGTTCATCGCTCTCAAAGACAACGGTGTGGAGCGATCCCTAGCATGTGTGCAAGTGCTGCAGAGCTGATGCGCAACTGCTGATGTGGCGGTGAAACTGGCACTCTAAAACCCAGTCGGGATCGGGGAAACATGGGCTTAAAAAGAAAAGGCTTCACTTGCTCTTTGCTGTCGCGCTTCTAGGCTGAATGACTAAGCACCTCTGCTGCTCGGTGGGAAAAGGCGACCCACGCCACGGTTCCATGGTTAGCACTCTGGACTCTGAATCCAGCGATCCAAATTCAAATCTCGGTGGGACCTGCTTTTGCCAGGAATGTGCGCAGGACCTCGTCCGGAAAAAAATTTCGACTAGTTTGTGCTTTAAGCCTTGCAAACGGAAATGTTTGCGGCCAGACAGCAGCAAGTAGGAGGTGTGTGTTGGCTCGTTGGTCTAGGGGTATGATTCTCGCTTAGGGTGCGAGAGGTCCCGGGTTCAAATCCCGGACGAGCCCGTTCTTAGGCTTTGCTTTTAATCTCTTCAGCCTGACTAGGGCAACCAGGATATTTCTGGGAAATTGGGGATAAAAGCAATCAGAGCGGGGCCGGTTAGCTCAGTTGGTTAGAGCGTGGTGCTAATAACGCCAAGGTCGCGGGTTCGATCCCCGTACGGGCCACGCTTTTGCTCTCTGGGACCTTCAGCTCTGCTCATCTCGAAAGTGACGGGCGGTCTCCCAGAAACCGTTTATCAGTAGAACCGGCCGAAAAAGCTCAGTTGGGAGAGCGTTAGACTGAAGATCTAAAGGTCCCTGGTTCGATCCCGGGTTTTGCAGAGCAACCTGTTCCCTGTGCTTTTGGTCGAGGGTCTCCAGTGACCAAACGCCACCTCCTGTCAACCTGATTCCACCTAGCCTCATCGCTATCTGCCTCTCAGACGACCAGGCGCCAGCGTGTGGTGGTTCCATGGTGTAATGGTTAGCACTCTGGGCTTTGAATCCAGCGATCCGAGTTCAAATCTCGGTGGAACCTTTTTAGCTTGTTTTGCGGAAATGCTGGAAAAAACAGAGCTGATGCGCAACTGCTGATGTGGTGGTGAAGCTGGCACTCTAAAACCCAGTCGGGATCTGGGAAACATGGGCTTAAAAAGAAAAGGCTTCGCTTGCTCTTTGCTGTCGCGCCTCTAGGCTGAATGACTAAGCACCTCTGGTGCTCGGTGGGAAAAGGCGACCCACGCCACGGTTCCATGGTGTAATGGTTAGCACTCTGGACTCTGAATCCAGCGATCCGAGTTCAAATCCCGGTGGGACCTGCTTTTGCAAGGAATGTGCGCAGGACCTCGTCCGGAAAAAACTTTTCGACATCGCTGATCCTCAAAAGCTCATCTAGGGAGTGCCCCTTTGAAGTGAGCATAAAGGAGCTGTATACCACGTGGAGAATGCGGGCATCGATCCCGCTACCGCTCGCATGCTAAGCGAACGCTCTACCATTTGAGCTAATTCCCCTCGACGATGTGGAGAGTAGGTGTCCATCGCTCTCAAAGACAACGGTGTGGAGCGATCCCTAGCATGTGTGCAAGTGCTGCAGAGCTGATGCGCAACTGCTGATGTGGCGGTGAAACTGGCACTCTAAAACCCAGTCGGGATCGGGGAAACATGGGCTTAAAAAGAAAAGGCTTCACTTGCTTTTTGCTGTCGCACTTCTAGGCTGAATGACTAAGCACCTCTGCTGCTCGGTGGGAAAAGACGACCCACGCCACGGTTCCATGGTTAGCACTCTGGACTCTGAATCCAGCGATCCAAATTCAAATCTCGGTGGGACCTGCTTTTGCCAGGAATGTGCGCAGGACCTCGTCCGAAAAAAAATTTCGACTAGTTTGTGCTTCAAGCCTTGCAAACGGAAATGTTTGCGGCCAGGCAGCAGCAAGTAGGAGATGTGTGTTGGCTCGTTGGTCTAGGGGTATGATTCTCGCTTAGGGTGCGAGAGGTCCCGGGTTCAAATCCCGGATGAGCCCGTTCTTAGGCTTTGCTTTTAATCTCTTCAGCCTGACTAGGGCAACCAGGATATTTCTGGGAAATTGGGGATAAAAGCAGTCAGAACGGGGCCGGTTAGCTCAGTTGGTTAGAGCGTGGTGCTAATAACGCCAAGGTCGCGGGTTCGATCCCCGTACGGGCCACGCTTTTGCTCTCTGGGACCTCCAGCTCTGCTCATCTCGAAAGTGACGGGCGGTCTCCCAGAAACCGTTTATTAGTAGAACCGGCCGAAATAGCTCAGTTGGGAGAGCGTTAGACTGAAGATCTAAAGGTCCCTGGTTCGATCCCGGGTTTCGACAGAGCAACCTGTTCCCTGTGCTTTTGGTCGAGGGTCTCCAGTGACCAAACGCCACCTCCTGTCAACCTGATTCCACCTAGCCTCATCGCTATCTGCCTCACAGACGACCAGGCACCAGCGTGTGGTGGTTCCATGGTGTAATGGTTAGCACTCTGGGCTTTGAATCCAGCGATCTGAGTTCAAATCTCGGTGGAACCTTTTTAGCTTGTTTTGCGGAAATGCGGGAAAAAACAGAGCTGATGCGCAACTGCTGATGTGGTGGTGAAGCTGGCACTCTAAAACCCAGTCGGGATCTGGGAAACATGGGCTTAAAAAGAAAAGGCTTCGCTTGCTCTTTGCTGTCGCGCCTCTAGGCTGAATGACTAAGCACCTCTGCTGCTCGGTGGGAAAAGGCGACCCACGCCACGGTTCCATGGTGTAATGGTTAGCACTCTGGACTCTGAATCCAGCGATCCGAGTTCAAATCTCGGTGGGACCTGCTTTTGCAAGGAATGTGCGCAGGACCTCGTCCGGAAAAAACTTTTCGACATCGCTGATCCTCAAAAGCTCATCTAGGGAGTGCCCCTTTGAAGTGAGCATAAAGGAGCTGTATACCACGTGGAGAATGCGGGCATCGATCCCGCTACCTCTCGCATGCTAAGCGAGCGCTCTACCATTTGAGCTAATTCCCCTCGACGATGGTGAGAGTAGGTGTTCATCGCTCTCAAAGACAACGGTGTGGAGCGATCCCTATCATGTGTGCAAGTGCTGCAGAGCTGATGCGCAACTGCTGATGTGGCGGTGAAACTGGCACTCTAAAACCCAGTCGGGATCGGGGAAACATGGGCTTAAAAAGAAAAGGCTTCACTTGCTCTTTGCTGTCGCGCTTCTAGGCTGAATGACTAAGCACCTCTGCTGCTCGGTGGGAAAAGGCGACCCACGGCATGGTTCCATGGTTAGCACTCTGGACTCTGAATCCAGCGATCCAAATTCAAATCTCGGTGGGACCTGCTTTTGCCAGGAATGTGCGCAGGACCTCGTCCGGAAAAAAATTTCGACTAGTTTGTGCTTTAAGCCTTGCAAACGGAAATGTTTGCGGCCAGACAGCAGCAAGTAGGAGGTGTGTGTTGGCTCGTTGGTCTAGGGGTATGATTCTCGCTTAGGGTGCGAGAGGTCCCGGGTTCAAATCCCGGATGAGCCCGTTCTTAGGCTTTGCTTTTAATCTCTTCAGCCTGACTAGGGCAACCAGGATATTTCTGGGAAATTGGGGATAAAAGCAATCAGAGCGGGGCCGGTTAGCTCAGTTGGTTAGAGCGTGGTGCTAATAACGCCAAGGTCGCGGGTTCGATCCCCGTACGGGCCACGCTTTTGCTCTCTGGGACCTTCAGCTCTGCTCATCTCGAAAGTGACGGGCGGTCTCCCAGAAACCGTTTATCAGTAGAACCGGCCGAAAAAGCTCAGTTGGGAGAGCGTTAGACTGAAGATCTAAAGGTCCCTGGTTTGATCCCGGGTTTTGCAGAGCAACCTGTTCCCTGTGCTTTTGGTCGAGGGTCTCCAGTGACCAAACGCCACCTCCTGTCAACCTGATTCCACCTAGCCTCATCGCTATCTGCCTCTCAGACGACCAGGCGCCAGCGTGTGGTGGTTCCATGGTGTAATGGTTAGCACTCTGGGCTTTGAATCCAGCGATCCGAGTTCAAATCTCGGTGGAACCTTTTTAGCTTGTTTTGCGGAAATGCTGGAAAAAACAGAGCTGATGCGCAACTGCTGATGTGGTGGTGAAGCTGGCACTCTAAAACCCAGTCGGGATCTGGGAAACATGGGCTTAAAAAGAAAAGGCTTCGCTTGCTCTTTGCTGTCGCGCCTCTAGGCTGAATGACTAAGCACCTCTGCTGCTCGGTGGGAAAAGGCGACCCACGCCACGGTTCCATGGTGTAATGGTTAGCACTCTGGACTCTGAATCCAGCGATCAGAGTTCAAATCCCGGTGGGACCTGCTTTTGCAAGGAATGTGCGCAGGACCTCGTCCGGAAAAAACTTTTCGACATCGCTGATCCTCAAAAGCTCATGTAGGGAGTGCCCCTTTGAAGTGAGCATAAAGGAGCTGTATACCACGTGGAGAATGCGGGCATCGATCCCGCTACCGCTCGCATGCTAAGCGAGCGCTCTACCATTTGAGCTAATTCCCCTCGACGATGGTGAGAGTAGGTGTTCATCGCTCTCAAAGACAACGGTGTGGAGCGATCCCTAGCATGTGTGCAAGTGCTGCAGAGCTGATGCGCAACTGCTGATGTGGCGGTGAAACTGGCACTCTAAAACCCAGTCGGGATCGGGGAAACATGGGCTTAAAAAGAAAAGGCTTCACTTGCTCTTTGCTGTCGCGCTTCTAGGCTGAATGACTAAGCACCTCTGCTGCTCGGTGGGAAAAGGCGACCCACGCCACGGTTCCATGGTTAGCACTCTGGACTCTGAATCCAGCGATCCAAATTCAAATCTCGGTGGGACCTGCTTTTGCCAGGAATGTGCGCAGGACCTCGTCCGGAAAAAAATTTCGACTAGTTTGTGCTTTAAGCCTTGCAAACGGAAATGTTTGCGGCCAGACAGCAGCAAGTAGGAGGTGTGTGTTGGCTCGTTGGTCTAGGGGTATGATTCTCGCTTAGGGTGCGAGAGGTCACGGGTTCAAATCCCGGACGAGCCCGTTCTTAGGCTTTGCTTTTAATCTCTTCAGCCTGACTAGGGCAACCAGGATATTTCTGGGAAATTGGGGATAAAAGCAATCAGAGCGGGGCCGGTTAGCTCAGTTGGTTAGAGCGTGGTGCTAATAACGTCAAGGTCGCGGGTTCGATCCCCGTACGGGCCACGCTTTTGCTCTCTGGGACCTTCAGCTCTGCTCATCTCGAAAGTGACGGGCGGTCTCCCAGAAACCGTTTATCAGTAGAACCGGCCGAAAAAGCTCAGTTGGGAGAGCGTTAGACTGAAGATCTAAAGGTCCCTGGTTCGATCCCGGTTTTTGCAGAGCAACCTGTTCCCTGTGCTTTTGGTCGAGGGTCTCCAGTGACCAAACGCCACCTCCTGTCAACCTGATTCCACCTAGCCTCATCGCTATCTGCCTCTCAGACGACCAGGCGCCAGCGTGTGGTGGTTCCATGGTGTAATGGTTAGCACTCTGGGCTTTGAATCCAGCGATCCGAGTTCAAATCTCGGTGGAACCTTTTTAGCTTGTTTTGCGGAAATGCTGGAAAAAACAGAGCTGATGCGCAACTGCTGATGTGGTGGTGAAGCTGGCACTCTAAAACCCAGTCGGGATCTGGGAAACATGGGCTTAAAAAGAAAAGGCTTCGCTTGCTCTTTGCTGTCGCGCCTCTAGGCTGAATGACTAAGCACCTCTGGTGCTCGGTGGGAAAAGGCGACCCACGCCACGGTTCCATGGTGTAATGGTTAGCACTCTGGACTCTGAATCCAGCGATCCGAGTTCAAATCTCGGTGGGACCTGCTTTTGCAAGGAATGTGCGCAGGACCTCGTCCGGAAAAAACTTTTCGACATCGCTGATCCTCAAAAGCTCATCTAGGGAGTGCCCCTTTGAAGTGAGCATAAAGGAGCTGTATACCACGTGGAGAATGCGGGCATCGATCCCGCTACCGCTCGCATGCTAAGCGAGCGCTCTACCATTTGAGCTAATTCCCCTCGACGATGTGGAGAGTAGGTGTCCATCGCTCTCAAAGACAACGGTGTGGAGCGATCCCTAGCATGTGTGCAAGTGCTGCAGAGCTGATGCGCAACTGCTGATGTGGCGGTGAAACTGGCACTCTAAAACCCAGTCGGGATCGGGGAAACATGGGCTTAAAAAGAAAAGGCTTCACTTGCTTTTTGCTGTCGCGCTTCTAGGCTGAATGACTAAGCACCTCTGCTGCTCGGTGGGAAAAGACGACCCACGCCACGGTTCCATGGTTAGCACTCTGGACTCTGAATCCAGCGATCCAAATTCAAATCTCGGTGGGACCTGCTTTTGCCAGGAATGTGCGCAGGACCTCGTCCGAAAAAAAATTTCGACTAGTTTGTGCTTTAAGCCTTGCAAACGGAAATGTTTGCGGCCAGGCAGCAGCAAGTAGGAGGTGTGTGTTGGCTCGTTGGTCTAGGGGTATGATTCTCGCTTAGGGTGCGAGAGGTCCCGGGTTCAAATCCCGGATGAGCCCGTTCTTAGGCTTTGCTTTTAATCTCTTCAGCCTGACTAGGGCAACCAGGATATTTCTGGGAAATTGGGGATAAAAGCAGTCAGAGCGGGGCCGGTTAGCTCAGTTGGTTAGAGCGTGGTGCTAATAACGCCAAGGTCGCGGGTTCGATCCCCGCACGGGCCACGCTTTTGCTCTCTGGGACCTTCAGCTCTGCTCATCTCGAAAGTGACGGGCGGTCTCCCAGAAACCGTTTATCAGTAGAACCGGCCGAAATAGCTCAGTTGGGAGAGCGTTAGACTGAAGATCTAAAGGTCCCTGGTTCGATCCCGGGTTTTGCAGAGCAACCTGTTCCCTGTGCTTTTGGTCGAGGGTCTCCAGTGACCAAACGCCACCTCCTGTCAACCTGATTCCACCTAGCCTCATCGCTATCTGCCTCTCAGACGACCAGACGACCAGGCGCCAGCGTGTGGTGGTTCCATGGTGTAATGGTTAGCACTCTGGGCTTTGAATCCAGCGATCCGAATTCAAATCTCGGTGGAACCTTTTTAGCTTGTTTTGCGGAAATGCTGGAAAAAACAGAGCTGATGCGCAACTGCTGATGTGGTGGTGAAGCTGGCACTCTAAAACCCAGTCGGGATCTGGGAAACATGGGCTTAAAAAGAAAAGGCTTCGCTTGCTCTTTGCTGTCGCGCCTCTAGGCTGAATGACTAAGCACCTCTGGTGCTCGGTGGGAAAAGGCGACCCACGCCACGGTTCCATGGTGTAATGGTTAGCACTCTGGACTCTGAATCCAGCGATCCGAGTTCAAATCTCGGTGGGACTTGCTTTTGCAAGGAATGTGCGCAGGACCTCGTCCGGAAAAAACTTTTCGACATCGCTGATCCTCAAAAGTTCATCTAGGGAGTGCCCCTTTGAAGTGAGCATAAAGGAGCTGTATACCACGTGGAGAATGCGGGCATCGATCCCGCTACCGCTCGCATGCTAAGCGAGCGCTCTACCATTTGAGCTAATTCCCCTCGACGATGTGGAGAGTAGGTGTCCATCGCTCTCAAAGACAACGGTGTGGAGCGATCCCTAGCATGTGTGCAAGTGCTGCAGAGCTGATGCGCAACTGCTGATGTGGCGGTGAAACTGGCACTCTAAAACCCAGTCGGGATCGGGGAAACATGGGCTTAAAAAGAAAAGGCTTCACTTGCTTTTTGCTGTCGCGCTTCTAGGCTGAATGACTAAGCACCTCTGCTGCTCGGTGGGAAAAGACGACCCACGCCACGGTTCCATGGTTAGCACTCTGGACTCTGAATCCAGCGATCCAAATTCAAATCTCGGTGGGACCTGCTTTTGCCAGGAATGTGCGCAGGACCTCGTCCGAAAAAAAATTTCGACTAGTTTGTGCTTTAAGCCTTGCAAACGGAAATGTTTGCGGCCAGGCAGCAGCAAGTAGGAGGTGTGTGTTGGCTCGTTGGTCTAGGGGTATGATTCTCGCTTAGGGTGCGAGAGGTCCCGGGTTCAAATCCCGGATGAGCCCGTTCTTAGGCTTTGCTTTTAATCTCTTCAGCCTGACTAGGGCAACCAGGATATTTCTGGGAAATTGGGGATAAAAGCAGTCAGAGCGGGGCCGGTTAGCTCAGTTGGTTAGAGCGTGGTGCTAATAACGCCAAGGTCGCGGGTTCGATCCCCGTACGGGCCACGCTTTTGCTCTCTGGGACCTTCAGCTCTGCTCATCTCGAAAGTGACGGGCGGTCTCCCAGAAACCGTTTATCAGTAGAACCGGCCGAAATAGCTCAGTTGGGAGAGCGTTAGACTGAAGATCTAAAGGTCCCTGGTTCGATCCCGGGTTTCGGCAGAGCAACCTGTTCCCTGTGCTTTTGGTCGAGGGTCTCCAGTGACCAAACGCCACCTCCTGTCAACCTGATTCCACCTAGCCTCATCGCTATCTGCCTCACAGACGACCAGGCACCAGCGTGTGGTGGTTCCATGGTGTAATGGTTAGCACTCTGGGCTTTGAATCCAGCGATCTGAGTTCAAATCTCGGTGGAACCTTTTTAGCTTGTTTTGCGGAAATGCGGGAAAAAACAGAGCTGATGCGCAACTGCTGATGTGGTGGTGAAGCTGGCACTCTAAAACCCAGTCGGGATCTGGGAAACATGGGCTTAAAAAGAAAAGGCTTCGCTTGCTCTTTGCTGTCGCGCCTCTAGGCTGAATGACTAAGCACCTCTGCTGCTCGGTGGGAAAAGGCGACCCACGCCACGGTTCCATGGTGTAATGGTTAGCACTCTGGACTCTGAATCCAGCGATCCGAGTTCAAATCTCGGTGGGACCTACTTTTGCAAGGAATGTGCGCAGGACCTCGTCCGGAAAAAATTTTCGACATCGCTGATCCTCAAAAGCTCATCTAGGGAGTGCCCCTTTGAAGTGAGCATAAAGGAGCTGTATACCACGTGGAGAATGCGGGCATCGATGCCGCTACCTCTCGCATGCTAAGCGAGCGCTCTACCATTTGAGCTAATTCCCCTCGACGATGTGGAGAGTAGGTGTCCATCGCTCTCAAAGACAACGGTGTGGAGCGATCCCTAGCATGTGTGCAAGTGCTGCAGAGCTGATGCGCAACTGCTAATGTGGCGGTGAAACTGGCACTCTAAAACCCAGTCGGGATCGGGGAAACATGGGCTTAAAAAGAAAAGGCTTCACTTGCTCTTTGCTGTCGCGCTTCTAGGCTGAATGACTAAACACCTCTGCTGCTCGGTGGGAAAAGACGACCCATGCCACGGTTCCATGGTTAGCACTCTGGACTCTGAATCCAGCGATCCAAATTCAAATCTCGGTGGGACCTGCTTTTGCCAGGAATGTGCGCAGGACCTCGTCCGGAAAAAAATTTCGACTAGTTTGTGCTTTAAGCCTTGCAAACGGAAATGTTTGCGGCCAGGCAGCAGCAAGTAGGAGTTGTGTGTTGGCTCGTTGGTCTAGGGGTATGATTCTCGCTTAGGGTGCGAGAGGTCCCGGGTTCAAATCCAGGACGAGCCCGTTCTTAGGCTTTGCTTTTAATCTCTTCAGCCTGACTAGGGCAACCAAGATATTTCTGGGAAATTGGGGATAAAAGCAGTCAGAGCGGGGCCGGTTAGCTCAGTTGGTTAGAGCGTGGTGCTAATAACGCCAAGGTCGCGGGTTCGATCCCCGTACGGGCCACGCTTTTGCTGTCTGGGACCTTCAGCTCTGCTCATCTCGAAAGTGACGGGCGGTCTCCCAGAAACCGTTTATCAGTAGAACCGGCCGAAATAGCTCAGTTGGGAGAGCGTTAGACTGAAGATCTAAAGGTCCCTGGTTCGATCCTGGGTTTCAGCAGAGCAACCTGTTCCCTGTGCTTTTGGTCGAGGGTCTCCAGTGACCAAACGCCACCTCCTGTCAACCTTATTCCACCTAGCCTCATCGCTATCTGCCTCTCAGACGACCAGGCACCAGCGTGTGGTGGTTCCATGGTGTAATGGTTAGCACTCTGGGCTTTGAATCCAGCGATCTGAGTTCAAATCTCGGTGGAACCTTTTTAGCTTGTTTTGCGGAAATGCGGGAAAAAACAGAGCTGATGCGCAACTGCTGATGTGGTGGTGAAGCTGGCACTCTAAAACCCAGTCGGGATCTGGGAAACATGGGCTTAAAAAGAAAAGGCTTCGCTTGCTCTTTGCTGTCGCGCCTCTAGGCTGAATGACTAAGCACCTCTGGTGCTCGGTGGGAAAAGGCGACCCACGCCACGCTTTTGCTCTCTGGGACCTTCAGCTCTGCTCATCTCGAAAGTGACGGGCGGTCTCCCAGAAACCGTTTATCAGTAGAACCGGCCGAAAAAGCTCAGTTGGGAGAGCGTTAGACTGAAGATCTAAAGGTCCCTGGTTTGATCCCGGGTTTTGCAGAGCAACCTGTTCCCTGTGCTTTTGGTCGAGGGTCTCCAGTGACCAAACGCCACCTCCTGTCAACCTGATTCCACCTAGCCTCATCGCTATCTGCCTCTCAGACGACCAGGCGCCAGCGTGTGGTGGTTCCATGGTGTAATGGTTAGCACTCTGGGCTTTGAATCCAGCGATCCGAGTTCAAATCTCGGTGGAACCTTTTTAGCTTGTTTTGCGGAAATGCTGGAAAAAACAGAGCTGATGCGCAACTGCTGATGTGGTGGTGAAGCTGGCACTCTAAAACCCAGTCGGGATCTGGGAAACATGGGCTTAAAAAGAAAAGGCTTCGCTTGCTCTTTGCTGTCGCGCCTCTAGGCTGAATGACTAAGCACCTCTGCTGCTCGGTGGGAAAAGGCGACCCACGCCACGGTTCCATGGTGTAATGGTTAGCACTCTGGACTCTGAATCCAGCGATCAGAGTTCAAATCCCGGTGGGACCTGCTTTTGCAAGGAATGTGCGCAGGACCTCGTCCGGAAAAAACTTTTCGACATCGCTGATCCTCAAAAGCTCATGTAGGGAGTGCCCCTTTGAAGTGAGCATAAAGGAGCTGTATACCACGTGGAGAATGCGGGCATCGATCCCGCTACCGCTCGCATGCTAAGCGAGCGCTCTACCATTTGAGCTAATTCCCCTCGACGATGGTGAGAGTAGGTGTTCATCGCTCTCAAAGACAACGGTGTGGAGCGATCCCTAGCATGTGTGCAAGTGCTGCAGAGCTGATGCGCAACTGCTGATGTGGCGGTGAAACTGGCACTCTAAAACCCAGTCGGGATCGGGGAAACATGGGCTTAAAAAGAAAAGGCTTCACTTGCTCTTTGCTGTCGCGCTTCTAGGCTGAATGACTAAGCACCTCTGCTGCTCGGTGGGAAAAGGCGACCCACGCCACGGTTCCATGGTTAGCACTCTGGACTCTGAATCCAGCGATCCAAATTCAAATCTCGGTGGGACCTGCTTTTGCCAGGAATGTGCGCAGGACCTCGTCCGGAAAAAAATTTCGACTAGTTTGTGCTTTAAGCCTTGCAAACGGAAATGTTTGCGGCCAGACAGCAGCAAGTAGGAGGTGTGTGTTGGCTCGTTGGTCTAGGGGTATGATTCTCGCTTAGGGTGCGAGAGGTCACGGGTTCAAATCCCGGACGAGCCCGTTCTTAGGCTTTGCTTTTAATCTCTTCAGCCTGACTAGGGCAACCAGGATATTTCTGGGAAATTGGGGATAAAAGCAATCAGAGCGGGGCCGGTTAGCTCAGTTGGTTAGAGCGTGGTGCTAATAACGTCAAGGTCGCGGGTTCGATCCCCGTACGGGCCACGCTTTTGCTCTCTGGGACCTTCAGCTCTGCTCATCTCGAAAGTGACGGGCGGTCTCCCAGAAACCGTTTATCAGTAGAACCGGCCGAAAAAGCTCAGTTGGGAGAGCGTTAGACTGAAGATCTAAAGGTCCCTGGTTCGATCCCGGTTTTTGCAGAGCAACCTGTTCCCTGTGCTTTTGGTCGAGGGTCTCCAGTGACCAAACGCCACCTCCTGTCAACCTGATTCCACCTAGCCTCATCGCTATCTGCCTCTCAGACGACCAGGCGCCAGCGTGTGGTGGTTCCATGGTGTAATGGTTAGCACTCTGGGCTTTGAATCCAGCGATCCGAGTTCAAATCTCGGTGGAACCTTTTTAGCTTGTTTTGCGGAAATGCTGGAAAAAACAGAGCTGATGCGCAACTGCTGATGTGGTGGTGAAGCTGGCACTCTAAAACCCAGTCGGGATCTGGGAAACATGGGCTTAAAAAGAAAAGGCTTCGCTTGCTCTTTGCTGTCGCGCCTCTAGGCTGAATGACTAAGCACCTCTGGTGCTCGGTGGGAAAAGGCGACCCACGCCACGGTTCCATGGTGTAATGGTTAGCACTCTGGACTCTGAATCCAGCGATCCGAGTTCAAATCTCGGTGGGACCTGCTTTTGCAAGGAATGTGCGCAGGACCTCGTCCGGAAAAAACTTTTCGACATCGCTGATCCTCAAAAGCTCATCTAGGGAGTGCCCCTTTGAAGTGAGCATAAAGGAGCTGTATACCACGTGGAGAATGCGGGCATCGATCCCGCTACCGCTCGCATGCTAAGCGAGCGCTCTACCATTTGAGCTAATTCCCCTCGACGATGTGGAGAGTAGGTGTCCATCGCTCTCAAAGACAACGGTGTGGAGCGATCCCTAGCATGTGTGCAAGTGCTGCAGAGCTGATGCGCAACTGCTGATGTGGCGGTGAAACTGGCACTCTAAAACCCAGTCGGGATCGGGGAAACATGGGCTTAAAAAGAAAAGGCTTCACTTGCTTTTTGCTGTCGCGCTTCTAGGCTGAATGACTAAGCACCTCTGCTGCTCGGTGGGAAAAGACGACCCACGCCACGGTTCCATGGTTAGCACTCTGGACTCTGAATCCAGCGATCCAAATTCAAATCTCGGTGGGACCTGCTTTTGCCAGGAATGTGCGCAGGACCTCGTCCGAAAAAAAATTTCGACTAGTTTGTGCTTTAAGCCTTGCAAACGGAAATGTTTGCGGCCAGGCAGCAGCAAGTAGGAGGTGTGTGTTGGCTCGTTGGTCTAGGGGTATGATTCTCGCTTAGGGTGCGAGAGGTCCCGGGTTCAAATCCCGGATGAGCCCGTTCTTAGGCTTTGCTTTTAATCTCTTCAGCCTGACTAGGGCAACCAGGATATTTCTGGGAAATTGGGGATAAAAGCAGTCAGAGCGGGGCCGGTTAGCTCAGTTGGTTAGAGCGTGGTGCTAATAACGCCAAGGTCGCGGGTTCGATCCCCGCACGGGCCACGCTTTTGCTCTCTGGGACCTTCAGCTCTGCTCATCTCGAAAGTGACGGGCGGTCTCCCAGAAACCGTTTATCAGTAGAACCGGCCGAAATAGCTCAGTTGGGAGAGCGTTAGACTGAAGATCTAAAGGTCCCTGGTTCGATCCCGGGTTTTGCAGAGCAACCTGTTCCCTGTGCTTTTGGTCGAGGGTCTCCAGTGACCAAACGCCACCTCCTGTCAACCTGATTCCACCTAGCCTCATCGCTATCTGCCTCTCAGACGACCAGACGACCAGGCGCCAGCGTGTGGTGGTTCCATGGTGTAATGGTTAGCACTCTGGGCTTTGAATCCAGCGATCCGAATTCAAATCTCGGTGGAACCTTTTTAGCTTGTTTTGCGGAAATGCTGGAAAAAACAGAGCTGATGCGCAACTGCTGATGTGGTGGTGAAGCTGGCACTCTAAAACCCAGTCGGGATCTGGGAAACATGGGCTTAAAAAGAAAAGGCTTCGCTTGCTCTTTGCTGTCGCGCCTCTAGGCTGAATGACTAAGCACCTCTGGTGCTCGGTGGGAAAAGGCGACCCACGCCACGGTTCCATGGTGTAATGGTTAGCACTCTGGACTCTGAATCCAGCGATCCGAGTTCAAATCTCGGTGGGACTTGCTTTTGCAAGGAATGTGCGCAGGACCTCGTCCGGAAAAAACTTTTCGACATCGCTGATCCTCAAAAGTTCATCTAGGGAGTGCCCCTTTGAAGTGAGCATAAAGGAGCTGTATACCACGTGGAGAATGCGGGCATCGATCCCGCTACCGCTCGCATGCTAAGCGAGCGCTCTACCATTTGAGCTAATTCCCCTCGACGATGTGGAGAGTAGGTGTCCATCGCTCTCAAAGACAACGGTGTGGAGCGATCCCTAGCATGTGTGCAAGTGCTGCAGAGCTGATGCGCAACTGCTGATGTGGCGGTGAAACTGGCACTCTAAAACCCAGTCGGGATCGGGGAAACATGGGCTTAAAAAGAAAAGGCTTCACTTGCTTTTTGCTGTCGCGCTTCTAGGCTGAATGACTAAGCACCTCTGCTGCTCGGTGGGAAAAGACGACCCACGCCACGGTTCCATGGTTAGCACTCTGGACTCTGAATCCAGCGATCCAAATTCAAATCTCGGTGGGACCTGCTTTTGCCAGGAATGTGCGCAGGACCTCGTCCGAAAAAAAATTTCGACTAGTTTGTGCTTTAAGCCTTGCAAACGGAAATGTTTGCGGCCAGGCAGCAGCAAGTAGGAGGTGTGTGTTGGCTCGTTGGTCTAGGGGTATGATTCTCGCTTAGGGTGCGAGAGGTCCCGGGTTCAAATCCCGGATGAGCCCGTTCTTAGGCTTTGCTTTTAATCTCTTCAGCCTGACTAGGGCAACCAGGATATTTCTGGGAAATTGGGGATAAAAGCAGTCAGAGCGGGGCCGGTTAGCTCAGTTGGTTAGAGCGTGGTGCTAATAACGCCAAGGTCGCGGGTTCGATCCCCGTACGGGCCACGCTTTTGCTCTCTGGGACCTTCAGCTCTGCTCATCTCGAAAGTGACGGGCGGTCTCCCAGAAACCGTTTATCAGTAGAACCGGCCGAAATAGCTCAGTTGGGAGAGCGTTAGACTGAAGATCTAAAGGTCCCTGGTTCGATCCCGGGTTTCGGCAGAGCAACCTGTTCCCTGTGCTTTTGGTCGAGGGTCTCCAGTGACCAAACGCCACCTCCTGTCAACCTGATTCCACCTAGCCTCATCGCTATCTGCCTCACAGACGACCAGGCACCAGCGTGTGGTGGTTCCATGGTGTAATGGTTAGCACTCTGGGCTTTGAATCCAGCGATCTGAGTTCAAATCTCGGTGGAACCTTTTTAGCTTGTTTTGCGGAAATGCGGGAAAAAACAGAGCTGATGCGCAACTGCTGATGTGGTGGTGAAGCTGGCACTCTAAAACCCAGTCGGGATCTGGGAAACATGGGCTTAAAAAGAAAAGGCTTCGCTTGCTCTTTGCTGTCGCGCCTCTAGGCTGAATGACTAAGCACCTCTGCTGCTCGGTGGGAAAAGGCGACCCACGCCACGGTTCCATGGTGTAATGGTTAGCACTCTGGACTCTGAATCCAGCGATCCGAGTTCAAATCTCGGTGGGACCTACTTTTGCAAGGAATGTGCGCAGGACCTCGTCCGGAAAAAATTTTCGACATCGCTGATCCTCAAAAGCTCATCTAGGGAGTGCCCCTTTGAAGTGAGCATAAAGGAGCTGTATACCACGTGGAGAATGCGGGCATCGATGCCGCTACCTCTCGCATGCTAAGCGAGCGCTCTACCATTTGAGCTAATTCCCCTCGACGATGTGGAGAGTAGGTGTCCATCGCTCTCAAAGACAACGGTGTGGAGCGATCCCTAGCATGTGTGCAAGTGCTGCAGAGCTGATGCGCAACTGCTAATGTGGCGGTGAAACTGGCACTCTAAAACCCAGTCGGGATCGGGGAAACATGGGCTTAAAAAGAAAAGGCTTCACTTGCTCTTTGCTGTCGCGCTTCTAGGCTGAATGACTAAACACCTCTGCTGCTCGGTGGGAAAAGACGACCCATGCCACGGTTCCATGGTTAGCACTCTGGACTCTGAATCCAGCGATCCAAATTCAAATCTCGGTGGGACCTGCTTTTGCCAGGAATGTGCGCAGGACCTCGTCCGGAAAAAAATTTCGACTAGTTTGTGCTTTAAGCCTTGCAAACGGAAATGTTTGCGGCCAGGCAGCAGCAAGTAGGAGTTGTGTGTTGGCTCGTTGGTCTAGGGGTATGATTCTCGCTTAGGGTGCGAGAGGTCCCGGGTTCAAATCCAGGACGAGCCCGTTCTTAGGCTTTGCTTTTAATCTCTTCAGCCTGACTAGGGCAACCAAGATATTTCTGGGAAATTGGGGATAAAAGCAGTCAGAGCGGGGCCGGTTAGCTCAGTTGGTTAGAGCGTGGTGCTAATAACGCCAAGGTCGCGGGTTCGATCCCCGTACGGGCCACGCTTTTGCTGTCTGGGACCTTCAGCTCTGCTCATCTCGAAAGTGACGGGCGGTCTCCCAGAAACCGTTTATCAGTAGAACCGGCCGAAATAGCTCAGTTGGGAGAGCGTTAGACTGAAGATCTAAAGGTCCCTGGTTCGATCCTGGGTTTCAGCAGAGCAACCTGTTCCCTGTGCTTTTGGTCGAGGGTCTCCAGTGACCAAACGCCACCTCCTGTCAACCTTATTCCACCTAGCCTCATCGCTATCTGCCTCTCAGACGACCAGGCACCAGCGTGTGGTGGTTCCATGGTGTAATGGTTAGCACTCTGGGCTTTGAATCCAGCGATCTGAGTTCAAATCTCGGTGGAACCTTTTTAGCTTGTTTTGCGGAAATGCGGGAAAAAACAGAGCTGATGCGCAACTGCTGATGTGGTGGTGAAGCTGGCACTCTAAAACCCAGTCGGGATCTGGGAAACATGGGCTTAAAAAGAAAAGGCTTCGCTTGCTCTTTGCTGTCGCGCCTCTAGGCTGAATGACTAAGCACCTCTGGTGCTCGGTGGGAAAAGGCGACCCACGCCACGCTTTTGCTCTCTGGGACCTTCAGCTCTGCTCATCTCGAAAGTGACGGGCGGTCTCCCAGAAACCGTTTATCAGTAGAACTGGCCGAAATAGCTCAGTTGGGAGAGCGTTAGACTGAAGATCTAAAGGTCCCTGGTTCAATCCCGGGTTCCGGCAGAGCAACCTGTTCCCTGTGCTTTTGGTCGAGGGTCTCCAGTGACCAAACGCCACCTCCTGTCAACCTGATTCCACCTAGCCTCATCGCTATCTGCCTCACAGACGACCAGGCACCAGCGTGTGGTGGTTCCATGGTGTAATGGTTAGCACTCTGGGCTTTGAATCCAGCGATCTGAGTTCAAATCTCGGTGGAACCTTTTTAGCTTGTTTTAAGGAAATGCGGGAAAAAACAGAGCTGATGCGCAACTGCTGATGTGGTGGTGAAGCTGGCACTCTAAAACCCAGTCGGGATCTGGGAAACATGGGCTTAAAAAGAAAAGGCTTCGCTTGCTCTTTGCTGTCGCGCCTCTAGGCTGAATGACTAAGCACCTCTGGTGCTCGGTGGGAAAAGGCGACCCACGCCACGGTTCCATGGTGTAATGGTTAGCACTCTGGACTCTGAATCCAGCGATCCGAGTTCAAATCTCGGTGGGACCTGCTTTTGCAAGGAATGTGCGCAGGACCTCGTCCGGAAAAAACTTTTCGACATCGCTGATCCTCAAAAGCTCATCTAGGGAGTGCCCCTTTGAAGTGAGCATAAAGGAGCGGTATACCACGTGGAGAATGCGGGCATCGATCCCGCTACCTCTCGCATGCTAAGCGAGCGCTCTACCATTTGAGCTAATTCCCCTCGACGATGGTGAGAGTAGGTGTTCATCGCTCTCAAAGACAACGGTGTGGAGCGATCCCTAGCATGTGTGCAAGTGCTGCAGAGCTGATGCGCAACTGCTGATGTGGCGGTGAAACTGGCACTCTAAAACCCAGTCGGGATCGGGGAAACATGGGCTTAAAAAGAAAAGGCTTCACTTGCTCTTTGCTGTCGCGCTTCTAGGCTGAATGACTAAGCACCTCTGCTGCTCGGTGGGAAAAGGCGACCCACGCCACGGTTCCATGGTTAGCACTCTGGACTCTGAATCCAGCGATCCAAATTCAAATCTCGGTGGGACCTGCTTTTGCCAGGAATGTGCGCAGGACCTCGTCCGGAAAAAAATTTCGACTAGTTTGTGCTTTAAGCCTTGCAAACGGAAATGTTTGCGGCCAGACAGCAGCAAGTAGGAGGTGTGTGTTGGCTCGTTGGTCTAGGGGTATGATTCTCGCTTAGGGTGCGAGAGGTCACGGGTTCAAATCCCGGACGAGCCCGTTCTTAGGCTTTGCTTTTAATCTCTTCAGCCTGACTAGGGCAACCAGGATATTTCTGGGAAATTGGGGATAAAAGCAATCAGAGCGGGGCCGGTTAGCTCAGTTGGTTAGAGCGTGGTGCTAATAACGTCAAGGTCGCGGGTTCGATCCCCGTACGGGCCACGCTTTTGCTCTCTGGGACCTTCAGCTCTGCTCATCTCGAAAGTGACGGGCGGTCTCCCAGAAACCGTTTATCAGTAGAACCGGCCGAAAAAGCTCAGTTGGGAGAGCGTTAGACTGAAGATCTAAAGGTCCCTGGTTCGATCCCGGGTTTTGCAGAGCAACCTGTTCCCTGTGCTTTTGGTCGAGGGTCTCCAGTGACCAAACGCCACCTCCTGTCAACCTGATTCCACCTAGCCTCATCGCTATCTGCCTCTCAGACGACCAGGCGCCAGCGTGTGGTGGTTCCATGGTGTAATGGTTAGCACTCTGGGCTTTGAATCCAGCGATCTGAGTTCAAATCTCGGTGGAACCTTTTTAGCTTGTTTTGCGGAAATGCGGGAAAAAACAGAGCTGATGCGCAACTGCTGATGTGGTGGTGAAGCTGGCACTCTAAAACCCAGTCGGGATCTGGGAAACATGGGCTTAAAAAGAAAAGGCTTCGCTTGCTCTTTGCTGTCGCGCCTCTAGGCTGAATGACTAAGCACCTCTGGTGCTCGGTGGGAAAAGGCGACCCACGCCACGCTTTTGCTCTCTGGGACCTTCAGCTCTGCTCATCTCGAAAGTGACGGGCGGTCTCCCAGAAACCGTTTATCAGTAGAACTGGCCGAAATAGCTCAGTTGGGAGAGCGTTAGACTGAAGATCTAAAGGTCCCTGGTTCAATCCCGGGTTTCGGCAGAGCAACCTGTTCCCTGTGCTTTTGGTCGAGGGTCTCCAGTGACCAAACGCCACCTCCTGTCAACCTGATTCCACCTAGCCTCATCGCTATCTGCCTCACAGACGACCAGGCACCAGCGTGTGGTGGTTCCATGGTGTAATGGTTAGCACTCTGGGCTTTGAATCCAGCGATCTGAGTTCAAATCTCGGTGGAACCTTTTTAGCTTGTTTTAAGGAAATGCGGGAAAAAACAGAGCTGATGCGCAACTGCTGATGTGGTGGTGAAGCTGGCACTCTAAAACCCAGTCGGGATCTGGGAAACATGGGCTTAAAAAGAAAAGGCTTCGCTTGCTCTTTGCTGTCGCGCCTCTAGGCTGAATGACTAAGCACCTCTGGTGCTCGGTGGGAAAAGGCGACCCACGCCACGGTTCCATGGTGTAATGGTTAGCACTCTGGACTCTGAATCCAGCGATCCGAGTTCAAATCTCGGTGGGACCTGCTTTTGCAAGGAATGTGCGCAGGACCTCGTCCGGAAAAAACTTTTCGACATCGCTGATCCTCAAAAGCTCATCTAGGGAGTGCCCCTTTGAAGTGAGCATAAAGGAGCTGTATACCACGTGGAGAATGCGGGCATCGATCCCGCTACCTCTCGCATGCTAAGCGAGCGCTCTACCATTTGAGCTAATTCCCCTCGACGATGGTGAGAGTAGGTGTTCATCGCTCTCAAAGACAACGGTGTGGAGCGATCCCTATCATGTGTGCAAGTGCTGCAGAGCTGATGCGCAACTGCTGATGTGGCGGTGAAACTGGCACTCTAAAACCCAGTCGGGATCGGGGAAACATGGGCTTAAAAAGAAAAGGCTTCACTTGCTCTTTGCTGTCGCGCTTCTAGGCTGAATGACTAAGCACCTCTGCTGCTCGGTGGGAAAAGGCGACCCACGGCATGGTTCCATGGTTAGCACTCTGGACTCTGAATCCAGCGATCCAAATTCAAATCTCGGTGGGACCTGCTTTTGCCAGGAATGTGCGCAGGACCTCGTCCGGAAAAAAATTTCGACTAGTTTGTGCTTTAAGCCTTGCAAACGGAAATGTTTGCGGCCAGACAGCAGCAAGTAGGAGGTGTGTGTTGGCTCGTTGGTCTAGGGGTATGATTCTCGCTTAGGGTGCGAGAGGTCCCGGGTTCAAATCCCGGATGAGCCCGTTCTTAGGCTTTGCTTTTAATCTCTTCAGCCTGACTAGGGCAACCAGGATATTTCTGGGAAATTGGGGATAAAAGCAATCAGAGCGGGGCCGGTTAGCTCAGTTGGTTAGAGCGTGGTGCTAATAACGCCAAGGTCGCGGGTTCGATCCCCGTACGGGCCACGCTTTTGCTCTCTGGGACCTTCAGCTCTGCTCATCTCGAAAGTGACGGGCGGTCTCCCAGAAACCGTTTATCAGTAGAACCGGCCGAAAAAGCTCAGTTGGGAGAGCGTTAGACTGAAGATCTAAAGGTCCCTGGTTTGATCCCGGGTTTTGCAGAGCAACCTGTTCCCTGTGCTTTTGGTCGAGGGTCTCCAGTGACCAAACGCCACCTCCTGTCAACCTGATTCCACCTAGCCTCATCGCTATCTGCCTCTCAGACGACCAGGCGCCAGCGTGTGGTGGTTCCATGGTGTAATGGTTAGCACTCTGGGCTTTGAATCCAGCGATCCGAGTTCAAATCTCGGTGGAACCTTTTTAGCTTGTTTTGCGGAAATGCTGGAAAAAACAGAGCTGATGCGCAACTGCTGATGTGGTGGTGAAGCTGGCACTCTAAAACCCAGTCGGGATCTGGGAAACATGGGCTTAAAAAGAAAAGGCTTCGCTTGCTCTTTGCTGTCGCGCCTCTAGGCTGAATGACTAAGCACCTCTGGTGCTCGGTGGGAAAAGGCGACCCACGCCACGGTTCCATGGTGTAATGGTTAGCACTCTGGACTCTGAATCCAGCGATCCGAGTTCAAATCTCGGTGGGACCTGCTTTTGCAAGGAATGTGCGCAGGACCTCGTCCGGAAAAAACTTTTCGACATCGCTGATCCTCAAAAGCTCATCTAGGGAGTGCCCCTTTGAAGTGAGCATAAAGGAGCTGTATACCACGTGGAGAATGCGGGCATCGATCCCGCTACCGCTCGCATGCTAAGCGAGCGCTCTACCATTTGAGCTAATTCCCCTCGACGATGTGGAGAGTAGGTGTCCATCGCTCTCAAAGACAACGGTGTGGAGCGATCCCTAGCATGTGTGCAAGTGCTGCAGAGCTGATGCGCAACTGCTGATGTGGCGGTGAAACTGGCACTCTAAAACCCAGTCGGGATCGGGGAAACATGGGCTTAAAAAGAAAAGGCTTCACTTGCTTTTTGCTGTCGCGCTTCTAGGCTGAATGACTAAGCACCTCTGCTGCTCGGTGGGAAAAGACGACCCACGCCACGGTTCCATGGTTAGCACTCTGGACTCTGAATCCAGCGATCCAAATTCAAATCTCGGTGGGACCTGCTTTTGCCAGGAATGTGCGCAGGACCTCGTCCGAAAAAAAATTTCGACTAGTTTGTGCTTTAAGCCTTGCAAACGGAAATGTTTGCGGCCAGGCAGCAGCAAGTAGGAGGTGTGTGTTGGCTCGTTGGTCTAGGGGTATGATTCTCGCTTAGGGTGCGAGAGGTCCCGGGTTCAAATCCCGGATGAGCCCGTTCTTAGGCTTTGCTTTTAATCTCTTCAGCCTGACTAGGGCAACCAGGATATTTCTGGGAAATTGGGGATAAAAGCAGTCAGAGCGGGGCCGGTTAGCTCAGTTGGTTAGAGCGTGGTGCTAATAACGCCAAGGTCGCGGGTTCGATCCCCGCACGGGCCACGCTTTTGCTCTCTGGGACCTTCAGCTCTGCTCATCTCGAAAGTGACGGGCGGTCTCCCAGAAACCGTTTATCAGTAGAACCGGCCGAAATAGCTCAGTTGGGAGAGCGTTAGACTGAAGATCTAAAGGTCCCTGGTTCGATCCCGGGTTTTGCAGAGCAACCTGTTCCCTGTGCTTTTGGTCGAGGGTCTCCAGTGACCAAACGCCACCTCCTGTCAACCTGATTCCACCTAGCCTCATCGCTATCTGCCTCTCAGACGACCAGGCGCCAGCGTGTGGTGGTTCCATGGTGTAATGGTTAGCACTCTGGGCTTTGAATCCAGCGATCCGAGTTCAAATCTCGGTGGAACCTTTTTAGCTTGTTTTGCGGAAATGCTGGAAAAAACAGAGCTGATGCGCAACTGCTGATGTGGTGGTGAAGCTGGCACTCTAAAACCCAGTCGGGATCTGGGAAACATGGGCTTAAAAAGAAAAGGCTTCGCTTGCTCTTTGCTGTCGCGCCTCTAGGCTGAATGACTAAGCACCTCTGCTGCTCGGTGGGAAAAGGCGACCCACGCCACGGTTCCATGGTGTAATGGTTAGCACTCTGGACTCTGAATCCAGCGATCCGAGTTCAAATCCCGGTGGGACCTGCTTTTGCAAGGAATGTGCGCAGGACCTCGTCCGGAAAAAACTTTTCGACATCGCTGATCCTCAAAAGCTCATCTAGGGAGTGCCCCTTTGAAGTGAGCATAAAGGAGCTGTATACCACGTGGAGAATGCGGGCATCGATCCCGCTACCGCTCGCATGCTAAGCGAGCGCTCTACCATTTGAGCTAATTCCCCTCGACGATGGTGAGAGTAGGTGTTCATCGCTCTCAAAGACAACGGTGTGGAGCGATCCCTAGCATGTGTGCAAGTGCTGCAGAGCTGATGCGCAACTGCTGATGTGGCGGTGAAACTGGCACTCTAAAACCCAGTCGGGATCGGGGAAACATGGGCTTAAAAAGAAAAGGCTTCACTTGCTCTTTGCTGTCGCGCTTCTAGGCTGAATGACTAAGCACCTCTGCTGCTCGGTGGGAAAAGGCGACCCACGCCACGGTTCCATGGTTAGCACTCTGGACTCTGAATCCAGCGATCCAAATTCAAATCTCGGTGGGACCTGCTTTTGCCAGGAATGTGCGCAGGACCTCGTCCGGAAAAAAATTTCGACTAGTTTGTGCTTTAAGCCTTGCAAACGGAAATGTTTGCGGCCAGACAGCAGCAAGTAGGAGGTGTGTGTTGGCTCGTTGGTCTAGGGGTATGATTCTCGCTTAGGGTGCGAGAGGTCACGGGTTCAAATCCCGGACGAGCCCGTTCTTAGGCTTTGCTTTTAATCTCTTCAGCCTGACTAGGGCAACCAGGATATTTCTGGGAAATTGGGGATAAAAGCAATCAGAGCGGGGCCGGTTAGCTCAGTTGGTTAGAGCGTGGTGCTAATAACGTCAAGGTCGCGGGTTCGATCCCCGTACGGGCCACGCTTTTGCTCTCTGGGACCTTCAGCTCTGCTCATCTCGAAAGTGACGGGCGGTCTCCCAGAAACCGTTTATCAGTAGAACCGGCCGAAAAAGCTCAGTTGGGAGAGCGTTAGACTGAAGATCTAAAGGTCCCTGGTTCGATCCCGGTTTTTGCAGAGCAACCTGTTCCCTGTGCTTTTGGTCGAGGGTCTCCAGTGACCAAACGCCACCTCCTGTCAACCTGATTCCACCTAGCCTCATCGCTATCTGCCTCTCAGACGACCAGGCGCCAGCGTGTGGTGGTTCCATGGTGTAATGGTTAGCACTCTGGGCTTTGAATCCAGCGATCCGAGTTCAAATCTCGGTGGAACCTTTTTAGCTTGTTTTGCGGAAATGCTGGAAAAAACAGAGCTGATGCGCAACTGCTGATGTGGTGGTGAAGCTGGCACTCTAAAACCCAGTCGGGATCTGGGAAACATGGGCTTAAAAAGAAAAGGCTTCGCTTGCTCTTTGCTGTCGCGCCTCTAGGCTGAATGACTAAGCACCTCTGGTGCTCGGTGGGAAAAGGCGACCCACGCCACGGTTCCATGGTGTAATGGTTAGCACTCTGGACTCTGAATCCAGCGATCCGAGTTCAAATCTCGGTGGGACCTGCTTTTGCAAGGAATGTGCGCAGGACCTCGTCCGGAAAAAACTTTTCGACATCGCTGATCCTCAAAAGCTCATCTAGGGAGTGCCCCTTTGAAGTGAGCATAAAGGAGCTGTATACCACGTGGAGAATGCGGGCATCGATCCCGCTACCGCTCGCATGCTAAGCGAGCGCTCTACCATTTGAGCTAATTCCCCTCGACGATGTGGAGAGTAGGTGTCCATCGCTCTCAAAGACAACGGTGTGGAGCGATCCCTAGCATGTGTGCAAGTGCTGCAGAGCTGATGCGCAACTGCTGATGTGGCGGTGAAACTGGCACTCTAAAACCCAGTCGGGATCGGGGAAACATGGGCTTAAAAAGAAAAGGCTTCACTTGCTTTTTGCTGTCGCGCTTCTAGGCTGAATGACTAAGCACCTCTGCTGCTCGGTGGGAAAAGACGACCCACGCCACGGTTCCATGGTTAGCACTCTGGACTCTGAATCCAGCGATCCAAATTCAAATCTCGGTGGGACCTGCTTTTGCCAGGAATGTGCGCAGGACCTCGTCCGAAAAAAAATTTCGACTAGTTTGTGCTTTAAGCCTTGCAAACGGAAATGTTTGCGGCCAGGCAGCAGCAAGTAGGAGGTGTGTGTTGGCTCGTTGGTCTAGGGGTATGATTCTCGCTTAGGGTGCGAGAGGTCCCGGGTTCAAATCCCGGATGAGCCCGTTCTTAGGCTTTGCTTTTAATCTCTTCAGCCTGACTAGGGCAACCAGGATATTTCTGGGAAATTGGGGATAAAAGCAGTCAGAGCGGGGCCGGTTAGCTCAGTTGGTTAGAGCGTGGTGCTAATAACGCCAAGGTCGCGGGTTCGATCCCCGCACGGGCCACGCTTTTGCTCTCTGGGACCTTCAGCTCTGCTCATCTCGAAAGTGACGGGCGGTCTCCCAGAAACCGTTTATCAGTAGAACCGGCCGAAATAGCTCAGTTGGGAGAGCGTTAGACTGAAGATCTAAAGGTCCCTGGTTCGATCCCGGGTTTTGCAGAGCAACCTGTTCCCTGTGCTTTTGGTCGAGGGTCTCCAGTGACCAAACGCCACCTCCTGTCAACCTGATTCCACCTAGCCTCATCGCTATCTGCCTCTCAGACGACCAGACGACCAGGCGCCAGCGTGTGGTGGTTCCATGGTGTAATGGTTAGCACTCTGGGCTTTGAATCCAGCGATCCGAATTCAAATCTCGGTGGAACCTTTTTAGCTTGTTTTGCGGAAATGCTGGAAAAAACAGAGCTGATGCGCAACTGCTGATGTGGTGGTGAAGCTGGCACTCTAAAACCCAGTCGGGATCTGGGAAACATGGGCTTAAAAAGAAAAGGCTTCGCTTGCTCTTTGCTGTCGCGCCTCTAGGCTGAATGACTAAGCACCTCTGGTGCTCGGTGGGAAAAGGCGACCCACGCCACGGTTCCATGGTGTAATGGTTAGCACTCTGGACTCTGAATCCAGCGATCCGAGTTCAAATCTCGGTGGGACTTGCTTTTGCAAGGAATGTGCGCAGGACCTCGTCCGGAAAAAACTTTTCGACATCGCTGATCCTCAAAAGTTCATCTAGGGAGTGCCCCTTTGAAGTGAGCATAAAGGAGCTGTATACCACGTGGAGAATGCGGGCATCGATCCCGCTACCGCTCGCATGCTAAGCGAGCGCTCTACCATTTGAGCTAATTCCCCTCGACGATGTGGAGAGTAGGTGTCCATCGCTCTCAAAGACAACGGTGTGGAGCGATCCCTAGCATGTGTGCAAGTGCTGCAGAGCTGATGCGCAACTGCTGATGTGGCGGTGAAACTGGCACTCTAAAACCCAGTCGGGATCGGGGAAACATGGGCTTAAAAAGAAAAGGCTTCACTTGCTTTTTGCTGTCGCGCTTCTAGGCTGAATGACTAAGCACCTCTGCTGCTCGGTGGGAAAAGACGACCCACGCCACGGTTCCATGGTTAGCACTCTGGACTCTGAATCCAGCGATCCAAATTCAAATCTCGGTGGGACCTGCTTTTGCCAGGAATGTGCGCAGGACCTCGTCCGAAAAAAAATTTCGACTAGTTTGTGCTTTAAGCCTTGCAAACGGAAATGTTTGCGGCCAGGCAGCAGCAAGTAGGAGGTGTGTGTTGGCTCGTTGGTCTAGGGGTATGATTCTCGCTTAGGGTGCGAGAGGTCCCGGGTTCAAATCCCGGATGAGCCCGTTCTTAGGCTTTGCTTTTAATCTCTTCAGCCTGACTAGGGCAACCAGGATATTTCTGGGAAATTGGGGATAAAAGCAGTCAGAGCGGGGCCGGTTAGCTCAGTTGGTTAGAGCGTGGTGCTAATAACGCCAAGGTCGCGGGTTCGATCCCCGTACGGGCCACGCTTTTGCTCTCTGGGACCTTCAGCTCTGCTCATCTCGAAAGTGACGGGCGGTCTCCCAGAAACCGTTTATCAGTAGAACCGGCCGAAATAGCTCAGTTGGGAGAGCGTTAGACTGAAGATCTAAAGGTCCCTGGTTCGATCCCGGGTTTCGGCAGAGCAACCTGTTCCCTGTGCTTTTGGTCGAGGGTCTCCAGTGACCAAACGCCACCTCCTGTCAACCTGATTCCACCTAGCCTCATCGCTATCTGCCTCACAGACGACCAGGCACCAGCGTGTGGTGGTTCCATGGTGTAATGGTTAGCACTCTGGGCTTTGAATCCAGCGATCTGAGTTCAAATCTCGGTGGAACCTTTTTAGCTTGTTTTGCGGAAATGCGGGAAAAAACAGAGCTGATGCGCAACTGCTGATGTGGTGGTGAAGCTGGCACTCTAAAACCCAGTCGGGATCTGGGAAACATGGGCTTAAAAAGAAAAGGCTTCGCTTGCTCTTTGCTGTCGCGCCTCTAGGCTGAATGACTAAGCACCTCTGCTGCTCGGTGGGAAAAGGCGACCCACGCCACGGTTCCATGGTGTAATGGTTAGCACTCTGGACTCTGAATCCAGCGATCCGAGTTCAAATCTCGGTGGGACCTACTTTTGCAAGGAATGTGCGCAGGACCTCGTCCGGAAAAAATTTTCGACATCGCTGATCCTCAAAAGCTCATCTAGGGAGTGCCCCTTTGAAGTGAGCATAAAGGAGCTGTATACCACGTGGAGAATGCGGGCATCGATCCCGCTACCTCTCGCATGCTAAGCGAGCGCTCTACCATTTGAGCTAATTCCCCTCGACGATGTGGAGAGTAGGTGTCCATCGCTCTCAAAGACAACGGTGTGGAGCGATCCCTAGCATGTGTGCAAGTGCTGCAGAGCTGATGCGCAACTGCTAATGTGGCGGTGAAACTGGCACTCTAAAACCCAGTCGGGATCGGGGAAACATGGGCTTAAAAAGAAAAGGCTTCACTTGCTCTTTGCTGTCGCGCTTCTAGGCTGAATGACTAAACACCTCTGCTGCTCGGTGGGAAAAGACGACCCATGCCACGGTTCCATGGTTAGCACTCTGGACTCTGAATCCAGCGATCCAAATTCAAATCTCGGTGGGACCTGCTTTTGCCAGGAATGTGCGCAGGACCTCGTCCGGAAAAAAATTTCGACTAGTTTGTGCTTTAAGCCTTGCAAACGGAAATGTTTGCGGCCAGGCAGCAGCAAGTAGGAGTTGTGTGTTGGCTCGTTGGTCTAGGGGTATGATTCTCGCTTAGGGTGCGAGAGGTCCCGGGTTCAAATCCAGGACGAGCCCGTTCTTAGGCTTTGCTTTTAATCTCTTCAGCCTGACTAGGGCAACCAAGATATTTCTGGGAAATTGGGGATAAAAGCAGTCAGAGCGGGGCCGGTTAGCTCAGTTGGTTAGAGCGTGGTGCTAATAACGCCAAGGTCGCGGGTTCGATCCCCGTACGGGCCACGCTTTTGCTGTCTGGGACCTTCAGCTCTGCTCATCTCGAAAGTGACGGGCGGTCTCCCAGAAACCGTTTATCAGTAGAACCGGCCGAAATAGCTCAGTTGGGAGAGCGTTAGACTGAAGATCTAAAGGTCCCTGGTTCGATCCTGGGTTTCGGCAGAGCAACCTGTTCCCTGTGCTTTTGGTCGAGGGTCTCCAGTGACCAAACGCCACCTCCTGTCAACCTTATTCCACCTAGCCTCATCGCTATCTGCCTCTCAGACGACCAGGCACCAGCGTGTGGTGGTTCCATGGTGTAATGGTTAGCACTCTGGGCTTTGAATCCAGCGATCTGAGTTCAAATCTCGGTGGAACCTTTTTAGCTTGTTTTGCGGAAATGCGGGAAAAAACAGAGCTGATGCGCAACTGCTGATGTGGTGGTGAAGCTGGCACTCTAAAACCCAGTCGGGATCTGGGAAACATGGGCTTAAAAAGAAAAGGCTTCGCTTGCTCTTTGCTGTCGCGCCTCTAGGCTGAATGACTAAGCACCTCTGGTGCTCGGTGGGAAAAGGCGACCCACGCCACGCTTTTGCTCTCTGGGACCTTCAGCTCTGCTCATCTCGAAAGTGACGGGCGGTCTCCCAGAAACCGTTTATCAGTAGAACTGGCCGAAATAGCTCAGTTGGGAGAGCGTTAGACTGAAGATCTAAAGGTCCCTGGTTCAATCCCGGGTTTCGGCAGAGCAACCTGTTCCCTGTGCTTTTGGTCGAGGGTCTCCAGTGACCAAACGCCACCTCCTGTCAACCTGATTCCACCTAGCCTCATCGCTATCTGCCTCACAGACGACCAGGCACCAGCGTGTGGTGGTTCCATGGTGTAATGGTTAGCACTCTGGGCTTTGAATCCAGCGATCTGAGTTCAAATCTCGGTGGAACCTTTTTAGCTTGTTTTAAGGAAATGCGGGAAAAAACAGAGCTGATGCGCAACTGCTGATGTGGTGGTGAAGCTGGCACTCTAAAACCCAGTCGGGATCTGGGAAACATGGGCTTAAAAAGAAAAGGCTTCGCTTGCTCTTTGCTGTCGCGCCTCTAGGCTGAATGACTAAGCACCTCTGGTGCTCGGTGGGAAAAGGCGACCCACGCCACGGTTCCATGGTGTAATGGTTAGCACTCTGGACTCTGAATCCAGCGATCCGAGTTCAAATCTCGGTGGGACCTGCTTTTGCAAGGAATGTGCGCAGGACCTCGTCCGGAAAAAACTTTTCGACATCGCTGATCCTCAAAAGCTCATCTAGGGAGTGCCCCTTTGAAGTGAGCATAAAGGAGCGGTATACCACGTGGAGAATGCGGGCATCGATCCCGCTACCTCTCGCATGCTAAGCGAGCGCTCTACCATTTGAGCTAATTCCCCTCGACGATGGTGAGAGTAGGTGTTCATCGCTCTCAAAGACAACGGTGTGGAGCGATCCCTAGCATGTGTGCAAGTGCTGCAGAGCTGATGCGCAACTGCTGATGTGGCGGTGAAACTGGCACTCTAAAACCCAGTCGGGATCGGGGAAACATGGGCTTAAAAAGAAAAGGCTTCACTTGCTCTTTGCTGTCGCGCTTCTAGGCTGAATGACTAAGCACCTCTGCTGCTCGGTGGGAAAAGGCGACCCACGCCACGGTTCCATGGTTAGCACTCTGGACTCTGAATCCAGCGATCCAAATTCAAATCTCGGTGGGACCTGCTTTTGCCAGGAATGTGCGCAGGACCTCGTCCGGAAAAAAATTTCGACTAGTTTGTGCTTTAAGCCTTGCAAACGGAAATGTTTGCGGCCAGACAGCAGCAAGTAGGAGGTGTGTGTTGGCTCGTTGGTCTAGGGGTATGATTCTCGCTTAGGGTGCGAGAGGTCACGGGTTCAAATCCCGGACGAGCCCGTTCTTAGGCTTTGCTTTTAATCTCTTCAGCCTGACTAGGGCAACCAGGATATTTCTGGGAAATTGGGGATAAAAGCAATCAGAGCGGGGCCGGTTAGCTCAGTTGGTTAGAGCGTGGTGCTAATAACGCCAAGGTCGCGGGTTCGATCCCCGTACGGGCCACGCTTTTGCTCTCTGGGACCTTCAGCTCTGCTCATCTCGAAAGTGACGGGCGGTCTCCCAGAAACCGTTTATCAGTAGAACCGGCCGAAAAAGCTCAGTTGGGAGAGCGTTAGACTGAAGATCTAAAGGTCCCTGGTTCGATCCCGGGTTTTGCAGAGCAACCTGTTCCCTGTGCTTTTGGTCGAGGGTCTCCAGTGACCAAACGCCACCTCCTGTCAACCTGATTCCACCTAGCCTCATCGCTATCTGCCTCTCAGACGACCAGGCGCCAGCGTGTGGTGGTTCCATGGTGTAATGGTTAGCACTCTGGGCTTTGAATCCAGCGATCTGAGTTCAAATCTCGGTGGAACCTTTTTAGCTTGTTTTGCGGAAATGCGGGAAAAAACAGAGCTGATGCGCAACTGCTGATGTGGTGGTGAAGCTGGCACTCTAAAACCCAGTCGGGATCTGGGAAACATGGGCTTAAAAAGAAAAGGCTTCGCTTGCTCTTTGCTGTCGCGCCTCTAGGCTGAATGACTAAGCACCTCTGGTGCTCGGTGGGAAAAGGCGACCCACGCCACGCTTTTGCTCTCTGGGACCTTCAGCTCTGCTCATCTCGAAAGTGACGGGCGGTCTCCCAGAAACCGTTTATCAGTAGAACTGGCCGAAATAGCTCAGTTGGGAGAGCGTTAGACTGAAGATCTAAAGGTCCCTGGTTCAATCCCGGGTTTCGGCAGAGCAACCTGTTCCCTGTGCTTTTGGTCGAGGGTCTCCAGTGACCAAACGCCACCTCCTGTCAACCTGATTCCACCTAGCCTCATCGCTATCTGCCTCACAGACGACCAGGCACCAGCGTGTGGTGGTTCCATGGTGTAATGGTTAGCACTCTGGGCTTTGAATCCAGCGATCTGAGTTCAAATCTCGGTGGAACCTTTTTAGCTTGTTTTAAGGAAATGCGGGAAAAAACAGAGCTGATGCGCAACTGCTGATGTGGTGGTGAAGCTGGCACTCTAAAACCCAGTCGGGATCTGGGAAACATGGGCTTAAAAAGAAAAGGCTTCGCTTGCTCTTTGCTGTCGCGCCTCTAGGCTGAATGACTAAGCACCTCTGGTGCTCGGTGGGAAAAGGCGACCCACGCCACGGTTCCATGGTGTAATGGTTAGCACTCTGGACTCTGAATCCAGCGATCCGAGTTCAAATCTCGGTGGGACCTGCTTTTGCAAGGAATGTGCGCAGGACCTCGTCCGGAAAAAACTTTTCGACATCGCTGATCCTCAAAAGCTCATCTAGGGAGTGCCCCTTTGAAGTGAGCATAAAGGAGCGGTATACCACGTGGAGAATGCGGGCATCGATCCCGCTACCTCTCGCATGCTAAGCGAGCGCTCTACCATTTGAGCTAATTCCCCTCGACGATGGTGAGAGTAGGTGTTCATCGCTCTCAAAGACAACGGTGTGGAGCGATCCCTAGCATGTGTGCAAGTGCTGCAGAGCTGATGCGCAACTGCTGATGTGGCGGTGAAACTGGCACTCTAAAACCCAGTCGGGATCGGGGAAACATGGGCTTAAAAAGAAAAGGCTTCACTTGCTCTTTGCTGTCGCGCTTCTAGGCTGAATGACTAAGCACCTCTGCTGCTCGGTGGGAAAAGGCGACCCACGCCACGGTTCCATGGTTAGCACTCTGGACTCTGAATCCAGCGATCCAAATTCAAATCTCGGTGGGACCTGCTTTTGCCAGGAATGTGCGCAGGACCTCGTCCGGAAAAAAATTTCGACTAGTTTGTGCTTTAAGCCTTGCAAACGGAAATGTTTGCGGCCAGACAGCAGCAAGTAGGAGGTGTGTGTTGGCTCGTTGGTCTAGGGGTATGATTCTCGCTTAGGGTGCGAGAGGTCACGGGTTCAAATCCCGGACGAGCCCGTTCTTAGGCTTTGCTTTTAATCTCTTCAGCCTGACTAGGGCAACCAGGATATTTCTGGGAAATTGGGGATAAAAGCAATCAGAGCGGGGCCGGTTAGCTCAGTTGGTTAGAGCGTGGTGCTAATAACGTCAAGGTCGCGGGTTCGATCCCCGTACGGGCCACGCTTTTGCTCTCTGGGACCTTCAGCTCTGCTCATCTCGAAAGTGACGGGCGGTCTCCCAGAAACCGTTTATCAGTATAACCGGCCGAAAAAGCTCAGTTGGGAGAGCGTTAGACTGAAGATCTAAAGGTCCCTGGTTCGATCCCGGGTTTTGCAGAGCAACCTGTTCCCTGTGCTTTTGGTCGAGGGTCTCCAGTGACCAAACGCCACCTCCTGTCAACCTGATTCCACCTAGCCTCATCGCTATCTGCCTCTCAGACGACCAGGCGCCAGCGTGTGGTGGTTCCATGGTGTAATGGTTAGCACTCTGGGCTTTGAATCCAGCGATCCGAGTTCAAATCTCGGTGGAACCTTTTTAGCTTGTTTTGCGGAAATGCTGGAAAAAACAGAGCTGATGCGCAACTGCTGATGTGGTGGTGAAGCTGGCACTCTAAAACCCAGTCGGGATCTGGGAAACATGGGCTTAAAAAGAAAAGGCTTCGCTTGCTCTTTGCTGTCGCGCCTCTAGGCTGAATGACTAAGCACCTCTGGTGCTCGGTGGGAAAAGGCGACCCACGCCACGGTTCCATGGTGTAATGGTTAGCACTCTGGACTCTGAATCCAGCGATCCGAGTTCAAATCTCGGTGGGACCTGCTTTTGCAAGGAATGTGCGCAGGACCTCGTCCGGAAAAAACTTTTCGACATCGCTGATCCTCAAAAGCTCATCTAGGGAGTGCCCCTTTGAAGTGAGCATAAAGGAGCTGTATACCACGTGGAGAATGCGGGCATCGATCCCGCTACCGCTCGCATGCTAAGCGAGCGCTCTACCATTTGAGCTAATTCCCCTCGACGACGTGGAGAGTAGGTGTCCATCGCTCTCAAAGACAACGGTGTGGAGCGATCCCTAGCATGTGTGCAAGTGCTGCAGAGCTGATGCGCAACTGCTGATGTGGCGGTGAAACTGGCACTCTAAAACCCAGTCGGGATCGGGGAAACATGGGCTTAAAAAGAAAAGGCTTCACTTGCTTTTTGCTGTCGCGCTTCTAGGCTGAATGACTAAGCACCTCTGCTGCTCGGTGGGAAAAGACGACCCACGCCACGGTTCCATGGTTAGCACTCTGGACTCTGAATCCAGCGATCCAAATTCAAATCTCGGTGGGACCTGCTTTTGCCAGGAATGTGCGCAGGACCTCGTCCGAAAAAAAATTTCGACTAGTTTGTGCTTTAAGCCTTGCAAACGGAAATGTTTGCGGCCAGGCAGCAGCAAGTAGGAGGTGTGTGTTGGCTCGTTGGTCTAGGGGTATGATTCTCGCTTAGGGTGCGAGAGGTCCCGGGTTCAAATCCCGGATGAGCCCGTTCTTAGGCTTTGCTTTTAATCTCTTCAGCCTGACTAGGGCAACCAGGATATTTCTGGGAAATTGGGGATAAAAGCAGTCAGAGCGGGGCCGGTTAGCTCAGTTGGTTAGAGCGTGGTGCTAATAACGCCAAGGTCGCGGGTTCGATCCCCGTACGGGCCACGCTTTTGCTCTCTGGGACCTTCAGCTCTGCTCATCTCGAAAGTGACGGGCGGTCTCCCAGAAACCGTTTATCAGTAGAACCGGCCGAAAAAGCTCAGTTGGGAGAGCGTTAGACTGAAGATCTAAAGGTCCCTGGTTCGATCCCGGGTTTTGCAGAGCAACCTGTTCCCTGTGCTTTTGGTCGAGGGTCTCCAGTGACCAAACGCCACCTCCTGTCAACCTGATTCCACCTAGCCTCATCGCTATCTGCCTCTCAGACGACCAGGCGCCAGCGTGTGGTGGTTCCATGGTGTAATGGTTAGCACTCTGGGCTTTGAATCCAGCGATCCGAGTTCAAATCTCGGTGGAACCTTTTTAGCTTGTTTTGCGGAAATGCTGGAAAAAACAGAGCTGATGCGCAACTGCTGATGTGGTGGTGAAGCTGGCACTCTAAAACCCAGTCGGGATCTGGGAAACATGGGCTTAAAAAGAAAAGGCTTCGCTTGCTCTTTGCTGTCGCGCCTCTAGGCTGAATGACTAA
The DNA here is from genome assembly GCA_030578255.1 of Tiaroga cobitis. Classification (NCBI taxonomy): domain Eukaryota; kingdom Metazoa; phylum Chordata; class Actinopteri; order Cypriniformes; family Leuciscidae; genus Tiaroga; species Tiaroga cobitis. The sequence goes on along the minus strand of CM060594.1, from coordinate 9,658,662 downwards.
GCACCTCTGGTGCTCGGTGGGAAAAGGCGACCCACGCCACGGTTCCATGGTGTAATGGTTAGCACTCTGGACTCTGAATCCAGCGATCCGAGTTCAAATCTCGGTGGGACCTGCTTTTGCAAGGAATGTGCGCAGGACCTCGTCCGGAAAAAACTTTTCGACATCGCTGATCCTCAAAAGCTCATCTAGGGAGTGCCCCTTTGAAGTGAGCATAAAGGAGCTGTATACCACGTGGAGAATGCGGGCATCGATCCCGCTACCGCTCGCATGCTAAGCGAGCGCTCTACCATTTGAGCTAATTCCCCTCGACGATGTGGAGAGTAGGTGTCCATCGCTCTCAAAGACAACGGTGTGGAGCGATCCCTAGCATGTGTGCAAGTGCTGCAGAGCTGATGCGCAACTGCTGATGTGGCGGTGAAACTGGCACTCTAAAACCCAGTCGGGATCGGGGAAACATGGGCTTAAAAAGAAAAGGCTTCACTTGCTTTTTGCTGTCGCGCTTCTAGGCTGAATGACTAAGCACCTCTGCTGCTCGGTGGGAAAAGACGACCCACGCCACGGTTCCATGGTTAGCACTCTGGACTCTGAATCCAGCGATCCAAATTCAAATCTCGGTGGGACCTGCTTTTGCCAGGAATGTGCGCAGGACCTCGTCCGAAAAAAAATTTCGACTAGTTTGTGCTTTAAGCCTTGCAAACGGAAATGTTTGCGGCCAGGCAGCAGCAAGTAGGAGGTGTGTGTTGGCTCGTTGGTCTAGGGGTATGATTCTCGCTTAGGGTGCGAGAGGTCCCGGGTTCAAATCCCGGATGAGCCCGTTCTTAGGCTTTGCTTTTAATCTTTTCAGCCTGACTAGGGCAACCAGGATATTTCTGGGAAATTGGGGATAAAAGCAGTCAGAGCGGGGCCGGTTAGCTCAGTTGGTTAGAGCGTGGTGCTAATAACGCCAAGGTCGCGGGTTCGATCCCCGTACGGGCCACGCTTTTGCTCTCTGGGACCTTCAGCTCTGCTCATCTCGAAAGTGACGGGCGGTCTCCCAGAAACCGTTTATCAGTAGAACCGGCCGAAATAGCTCAGTTGGGAGAGCGTTAGACTGAAGATCTAAAGGTCCCTGGTTCGATCCCGGGTTTCGGCAGAGCAACCTGTTCCCTGTGCTTTTGGTCGA
>CM060594.1:9650000-9652500 GCA_030578255.1 Tiaroga cobitis | reverse complement strand
CCTTTGAAGTGAGCATAAAGGAGCTGTATACCACGTGGAGAATGCGGGCATCGATCCCGCTACCGCTCGCATGCTAAGCGAACGCTCTACGATTTGAGCTAATTCCCCTCGACGATGTGGAGAGTAGGTGTCCATCGCTCTCAAAGACAACGGTGTGGAGCGATCCCTAGCATGTGTGCAAGTGCTGCAGAGCTGATGCGCAACTGCTGATGTGGCGGTGAAACTGGCACTCTAAAACCCAGTCGGGATCGGGGAAACATGGGCTTAAAAAGAAAAGGCTTCACTTGCTTTTTGCTGTCGCGCTTCTAGGCTGAATGACTAAGCACCTCTGCTGCTCGGTGGGAAAAGACGACCCACGCCACGGTTCCATGGTTAGCACTCTGGACTCTGAATCCAGCGATCCAAATTCAAATCTCGGTGGGACCTGCTTTTGCCAGGAATGTGCGCAGGACCTCGTCCGAAAAAAAATTTCGACTAGTTTGTGCTTTAAGCCTTGCAAACGGAAATGTTTGCGGCCAGGCAGCAGCAAGTAGGAGGTGTGTGTTGGCTCGTTGGTCTAGGGGTATGATTCTCGCTTAGGGTGCGAGAGGTCCCGGGTTCAAATCCCGGATGAGCCCGTTCTTAGGCTTTGCTTTTAATCTCTTCAGCCTGACTAGGGCAACCAGGATATTTCTGGGAAATTGGGGATAAAAGCAGTCAGAGCGGGGCCGGTTAGCTCAGTTGGTTAGAGCGTGGTGCTAATAACGCCAAGGTCGCGGGTTCGATCCCCGTACGGGCCACGCTTTTGCTCTCTGGGACCTTCAGCTCTGCTCATCTCGAAAGTGACGGGCGGTCTCCCAGAAACCGTTTATCAGTAGAACCGGCCGAAATAGCTCAGTTGGGAGAGCGTTAGACTGAAGATCTAAAGGTCCCTGGTTCGATCCCGGGTTTCGGCAGAGCAACCTGTTCCCTGTGCTTTTGGTCGAGGGTCTCCAGTGACCAAACGCCACCTCCTGTCAACCTGATTCCACCTAGCCTCATCGCTATCTGCCTCACAGACGACCAGGCACCAGCGTGTGGTGGTTCCATGGTGTAATGGTTAGCACTCTGGGCTTTGAATCCAGCGATCTGAGTTCAAATCTCGGTGGAACCTTTTTAGCTTGTTTTGCGGAAATGCGGGAAAAAACAGAGCTGATGCGCAACTGCTGATGTGGTGGTGAAGCTGGCACTCTAAAACCCAGTCGGGATCTGGGAAACATGGGCTTAAAAAGAAAAGGCTTCGCTTGCTCTTTGCTGTCGCACCTCTAGGCTGAATGACTAAGCACCTCTGGTGCTCGGTGGGAAAAGGCAACCCACGCCACGGTTCCATGGTGTAATGGTTAGCACTCTGGACTCTGAATCCAGCGATCCGAGTTCAAATCTCGGTGGGACCTGCTTTTGCAAGGAATGTGCGCAGGACCTCGTCCGGAAAAAACTTTTCGACATCGCTGATCCTCAAAAGCTCATCTAGGGAGTGCCCCTTTGAAGTGAGCATAAAGGAGCTGTATACCACGTGGAGAATGCGGGCATCGATCCCGCTACCGCTCGCATGCTAAGCGAGCGCTCCACCATTTGAGCTAATTCCCCTCGACGATGTGGAGAGTAGGTGTCCATCGCTCTCAAAGACAACGGTGTGGAGCGATCCCTAGCATGTGTGCAAGTGCTGCAGAGCTGATGCGCAACTGCTGATGTGGCGGTGAAACTGGCACTCTAAAACCCAGTCGGGATCGGGGAAACATGGGCTTAAAAAGAAAAGGCTTCACTTGCTTTTTGCTGTCGCGCTTCTAGGCTGAATGACTAAGCACCTCTGCTGCTCGGTGGGAAAAGACGACCCACGCCACGGTTCCATGGTTAGCACTCTGGACTCTGAATCCAGCGATCCAAATTCAAATCTCGGTGGGACCTGCTTTTGCCAGGAATGTGCGCAGGACCTCGTCCGAAAAAAAATTTCGACTAGTTTGTGCTTTAAGCCTTGCAAACGGAAATGTTTGCGGCCAGGCAGCAGCAAGTAGGAGGTGTGTGTTGGCTCGTTGGTCTAGGGGTATGATTCTCGCTTAGGGTGCGAGAGGTCCCGGGTTCAAATCCCGGATGAGCCCGTTCTTAGGCTTTGCTTTTAATCTCTTCAGCCTGACTAGGGCAACCAGGATATTTCTGGGAAATTGGGGATAAAAGCAGTCAGAGCGGGGACGGTTAGCTCAGTTGGTTAGAGCGTGGTGCTAATAACGCCAAGGTCGCGGGTTCGATCCCCGTACGGGCCACGCTTTTGCTCTCTGGGACCTTCAGCTCTGCTCATCTCGAAAGTGACGGGCGGTCTCCCAGAAACCGTTTATCAGTAGAACCGGCCGAAATAGCTCAGTTGGGAGAGCGTTAGACTGAAGATCTAAAGGTCTCTGGTTCGATCCCGGGTTTTGCAGAGCAACCTGTTCCCTGTGCTTTTGGTCGAGGGTCTCCAGTGACCAAACGCCACCTCCTGTCAACCTGA